>JAAAKG020032752.1:0-19500 GCA_010014905.2 Druon quercuslanigerum
AGGTTCAAAAAAATATTCAATGAACTGAAAAAGTGAGTCGGTAATATAGGTATTTCGCTGTGTCGCATGCCCTTAACCAATGTTGTTAAATATTCCGCTAGACCAATTGTAATAATTCTTATAAAAAACTTCAAAAACATAAAAACAACAAATTACATTTGTTTAAACAATTGAAAATTATTGAACTAATGCTCATAAATATTCCACTAGACTAATAGTAATTAATTAAGGGGAAAAACGAATTTTCGAAAAAAAATTATTCCAACAAATTCCATTTGTTTAAGTAATTAAAAATTATTTAATCTATGATAATAAGTATTCTACTAGACCAGTATTAATAAAAAAGTAAAAAAACGAGAATGCAGTGTTCAAAAGGTCGGTTTCATGAAGAATTGACATTTTTTATTTTAAGGGTAGGTTTCAGGCACTCGTGGGGGTGTATTAGGGGTGCCTAACCCATATGTCTGATACATTAAATTCTTTGTTGGATAATTCTCTACAGGCCCCCATACTTTTCCTTCACATTTTATCAATCCCCAAAAAATTATTCTAAAAACTCAAAAAAGTAACTTTGCCCGTGCATTTTGCATGGGCAACTTCAAATCAGAAGCGGCACCTGTTAAAATCAAAATAAAAAAATAAAAAAATTATGGAATTTCTTTTTTCGGATTTGGAATAAGATGGGGGCCATCGTTGCTCTCTAGCATGTAAAAAAATTTTCAATGCATTTTTGGACCACCCTAGTAACTATCCTTTTTTTCTAATTTATCGTTTTTGGCTGAAAATTCAAGTATCTGGTTAAAAAATCTTTATTTTGTTATATAAAACTTTCTTTTTGGTAGAAAATTAATCTTCTTGGTTGAAAATTCGTCTTTTTGCTGAAAAATACAACTGTTTGCTTACAACTTTTTCTCTTTCTTGACTAAAAAAGCTTTTATAGTGAGAATTCAATTCATTTTTAAAAGTCATCTTTTTTGGTTGAATTCAAATGTTTTTTATAAAAAATTTTAATCTTCTTTGGTTGAAATTTGAACTCCTAAATTTTTCATTTAGTATTTATATTTTTTAAGATTAAAATTTAATTATTTGATTCAAAGTTAAACTCTTATGTTAAAAATCAACTTTTGTTCCAGATTCATCATTTTAATTAAAGTTTATCTAATTGGTTTAAAAATGAGCTATTTTTACGAAAAATCGCTCTTTTGTGTAGAAAATTAATCTTTGTTGAAAAGACATCCTTTTTCTTCAAATTTGACTCATGTTCAAAATTCATCTTCTTTCCTTGAATTCGATCGTTTTTTTTTAAAAATTAAAATCTTGTTTCTTTGAAATAGTCACTAATTTGTTTTACTAATAATTTATCTACTCAAGTCAAAACTTTAAATACTACGTTATAAATTTGTTTTTATCTTTGTTTTGGGTTTAAAAATCAATATTTTTTAAACTGAAAATGTAACTATTGAAGATATATATTCCATAATTTTAATTAAAAATTAACCTCTTTTACTGTACATTCATTGTTTCAACCAAAAATGTAACTATTCAATTTTTGGCTAGCATTCTTATTTTTTTAAAAATTCGTGTTTTTTGGTAGAAATTAATATTTATGGTTGACAATTAATCATTCTGGTTAAAAATTTAAATATTTCAGTTAAAGATTTATCATTTTATTTATTAATTTAAATGTCAAGACCCCTACATCAATAATAAAGTAATTGATCATTTTAGTTCAAATGTCATACTTTTTGTTTAAAGTTCAAATATTCTACTCACAATAATTTCCATTTTTATTAAATTATTATACTGAAAGTTCCATTTTCTTTAAGTGCACACAGAGAAATTGATTTTTAATTATTTTTATTATATTATATGTACATAATATATATTATATTTTTATTTCATTGAATTTTCTTCTTCTGAAGATTATCTTTTTAGTTATAAATTTTTATTATTTGTTAGAAAATTCATCAATTTTGTTTGAAAGTCTTCCGTAGAAAATTTACTTCTTGTTTTAAACTCAAATTTTGATATAGATAAGTCAGAATACAATCTTTTTTGGATAAGCATTTAAACATTTATGTTGTTGTGGAAAAAATAATGTCTTTTATTTAAAAATCCGTCTGTTTCAGTAGAAATTTCATTTTTTTTGGATACAGTTTCAACTGTGGTTGAAAATTAATTTTTTTTTGCTCAAGAATTCAACTATTTTGTTTGAAAATGTTCGTTTAACTACTTCGTTACCAAATAATTTTTTTGTTACACATATTTTGAATTGAAAATTCGTCTATTTAGTTAAAATTGAGACTATTTAAATTTTATTTTATATTTTTGAATGGAGGTTTATCTCTTTGTTTGAAAACTAAACTATTTTGTTTCAAATTAATTTTTTCGCTGAAAATTTATATTTTATAGTTGAAAATTAAAATTTTGTAATGGAAATTCGTCGTTTCTTTTGAAGGGTCAATAAGTTAGATGACCTTTTTTTCCTTTCATAACTATAACATTTTTATTTATTAAAAATGCGTCTTCCTGATTGTAAAATTGATTTTTTTAAATTAAATTTAATCATTTTTTATTAAAAAATCAACTATTTTAATTATTTGTTGAAAATTTAAGTATTTCGATAAAAAGTCATTTTTTTCATTTTCATATCTTTGTTTAATATTGCAGTATAAGCAATTGAAAAAGGTACTTTTATATGAACATAAATTTTTTTTTTAATTTTCTCGAAAAGTTTCCCTGTCATATTGAAATAAAAAAAATACGTATAGAATATTTATCAGCGTTACATAAAAAAAAAATGTTGGCAAATATTGTGTGGAATACCCCATACGTATTAAACAATTAAAAATCAATGAACTAATGTTATTAAATATTCCACTAGACTAATAGTAATAATTTTAAGGGAAATAAACTAATTTTGGAAAAAAATTATCTAAACAAATTCCATTTGTTTAAATAATTTAAAAATAATTAACCGATGATAATAAATATTCCACTAGACCAATATTAATAACTTTAAGTACAAAGAAGACCAGAATACAGTGCTCAGAATGTCGATTTCATGAATAATTGACATTTTTGGTTTAAGGGTAGTTTTGAGGTACTCGTGGGGGTGGGTGAAGGGTGTCAAACCCGTATGTCTGATACATGAAATTCTTTTTGGATAATTCTCTACAAGCCCCTATACCTTCCCGTCACATTTTTTCAAACCTTACAAAATTATTCCAAAAACTCAAAAAAGTGATTTTTCCCCATGCATTTTACATGGGAAACTTCAAATCAAAACCGGCACCTGTTAAAAAAGAAAATAAATAAATAAAAATTACGGAATTTCTTTTTTCGGATTTGGAACGAAATGGGAGGGGGATTGTATAGCCTTCTATAAAAATAAGTGTTTTTGAGCTAATAGTTACATTTTCAGTTAAAAAATGTAAGTTAAAAAAAAAAGAAATCTTGGAAAAATAGTTAAATACGGTAATCTAAAGCTACTCTTAAAAATAAATAATCACTTTTATTTACCTTAATATTGTAAGAAAAAAATTAGGTTCGCGCTCGAAAAATTCCTTGACAATTCCATGTTTTTCCAGGTATATACAAAATCCCTGAAAAATTCAGGTTTTCGCGCAAACCCTGTGATCAATTAATTGATAAAATCTTTTAACAACAATTCAACTGTTTATTGAGCAATGGTACAACATAATATGTAGTAACAAAGTTTCCAGTAGTAAATCAATAGAAAACTGTTGGCAAGTTTATCTGGACATTTAGGTACAATTCGAGTTAAAAGTGAACCTACGAAAGTACAGAATATAATCTACATAATCTGAAATTACACTGAAACTTGGATTTAATAATTGCGGGTTTACGTGGTTCCTAGAATTTAAGACATCAGAGGCGGCGTTCAGTCATGCGTGACAAGCAGCATAGGGGCAGTACTCTTAGCGCGTTACTTCCGCTGTATGTATGCGGCCATATAAAAAATGGGTAATGCGGCTCTGACTGTTTACGTATAGATTACCTCAATATATGCTGAAGGTCACTGCAAGCCTTTCCCGAAAGTGTACTTAATTCCAGGTTTCAGTGTATTTTAAGTTTAGAGATTTCATACCAAAATATTAATACTTAATTAATAACAAAAATAGGCAGTTGATGCGAATTAATCTCGAGCATCTCGAGTTTCTTTCGAATACATAGTTAGAGAGGCAATGAAAATGCTTCTTAAATTAAAAATATTTCGAACACTTCCCAAATATGTTCTCCTACTTAAAATTTATGAGAACACATTAGGGTGTCCAAAAATGTATTGGAAATTTTTTTATTCGAATTTCCATGCGTTAAAAAATATATATTTAGAGGTTCTAAGTCCCATAAAAGCTAAACCTTATTTCCCATAAAAAAGTTGTAAATTTTATTCAGAATCGCCAATATTAGGTGAATTGAGTTGAAAATGAACAATTATCTTCACAATTAGCTATAGAATACAAATGAATAATTACTTTTTAAATATCAACCCCATAAGTTTGTTTTGTAGGGTCCAAAAAAAACCCATAAGTGAAAAATTGGATTTTGCGATATTTGGTGCTAATTATTATTTCCCGAATTTTTAAATCTGTTTTCAATTTTTCAGTCAGGGAGGGACAACAATCAAAGATTGTTGTAAACAATAATACATATATAAAGTAATTAGTTATGTTAACTTGCATTAATTGTTATCTCGATAAGTAAAAAGTGGACAAAAAGTTAAACAGTTCAGTAAAAACCGCAACTATTTAGCGTTACTATAGGAGAAGATAGTTATAAACAATAATAATTAGTTCAAACAATTAATTTTTTAAATTGTATGGTTCACAAAAAGTTTAAAATTTCGGACAAAACCACAAATATCTAGCATAAATATTGGTAAAGATATAAACAATAATAAATTGTTTGATCAATTATTTTTGTTAACTAGCATTGATAATTTATTACCTCACTAAGTAAAAATTAGAGAAACTGTTAGAAATTGCAGTAAAAACCACAAATATGTAGCATTACTGTAGGGGAAGATCGTTATAAACAAAATAATTTATTCAAACTTTTCACAACAAAGCAACGAAGTTTATTAAATTGTAATAATTATTATCTTGCTCTATAATTAAAAAGTCGACAAAACTTTATAAATAATAATAATAATAATAATAATAATATTTTTATAATATTTAATTTTTTTTTATAATAATAATAAATGGTTCAAATAATTATTTCTTTTAAATATAATCGATTGTTGCCTCGTTCTAACTGAAAAATACTTTCTAACTATATTCTAAGATAAAATTGCTACAAAAAATAATAAGTTGTTTAATTAGTTTAATTTCACATCTCGTGGTCGATAGAAAGTAATAATTGATGTAAACCTTATAAAACCTTATAAAACAGACCTATGGGGGTGATATTTAAAAAGTAATAATTAATTCGTATTCTATGGCTAACTGTGAAAATAAATGTTAAGTTTCAACTCGATTAACATATTTTTAACGCTTCTCACTAACATTTACAAAAACATATTATTTTTCTTATAGGGGAAGTACGTGTTAAATTCATGGGGCTTGTGAAACCTCTAAATGTAATTTGTTTAACGCACTTTTTCATGGATTCGCATAGGTATGTCGCGATATGCATAAAAATTCGAAAAAGAAAATTTGGACAACTCTACCACACATAATAAAAAAAAAAAATTACCATCAATTATGTTTCACATCTTTAAAAATAAAACCTAATTATTTATTAGTTTCTTTCTCTTTTATCTTTCTAAAATACTTCTTGTTGAAAATAAACTTTTGTGCTCTAATTATAATTTTTTTGCTTGTAGTTTTGATTTGGCCTCTGATTTTTCGAGGTAATTTGATGTTGATTTGAAGGAGGCTCTCAGCAATTTTGAGACATTTCCTTTTGGCGTAATCGATATTCCGTTGGTGTTAGCATTCCTCTGGAAAAAAAAACAAGTTTTAAGATTTTTCTGGAAAACATTCTTATGTCAGTGGTTTTTATATTTCAAGATTGTGTAGTTTTAAGGTTTTCAACTTAAATTACACTCAAAACCCGAGATAAGCACGCTTTCGGGCATGCCTTGCAGTGACCTTCACCATAAATCGGGAAATCCAAACGTAATTAGGCAGGGCCGCGTGAATAATTTTATTGGATTTAGACGCAGGATGCAACCTGATTTAATGAGAACTGTCTTTCTTTCGGTTTCTCGGCCCCCACATCACCAAATTCCGAAGCCTCAAGTTCTAGGAATATGGTAAACTGAGGGTGCTTATCTTTGGAGTTGAGTGTATTATAGAATTTTCCCACTTGAATACCTGGTCAATTTTTTTTGGTGATTTATTTATCGATTATTTCTCAATCAAATTAAGAATTAAAATTTGATTTTTTAACTAACCTTAATACAGTATCGAAGGAAACAAAAACTCCTTTGTCACACATCCGACGATAAAGATGCCAACACTCTTTTTCCTTAGCAGTTTGAAGAGGAGGTTCT
This sequence comes from Druon quercuslanigerum, assembly GCA_010014905.2. NCBI lineage: Eukaryota > Metazoa > Arthropoda > Insecta > Hymenoptera > Cynipidae > Druon > Druon quercuslanigerum. Next base: position 6,524 of record JAAAKG020032752.1, read on the forward strand.
GCAGACATTTCAGTTGCTGCAGGAACCTCGCTTGTAGTAGTTAAATTATTTACAGCCACCTAAAAATATTTACCAGATAGGATCAAATAAATCGCAATTTTATGTAAAATATATAAATTTAAAGTTTGAAAAATAAGTACAGGTTGTCCGTTGGACTGGGAAATCGGAAAATAATCAAAGAATTTTTTCAGATCGTAAATTTTACATATATTTAAAAAAAATTTATCTAATCAACTGAAATATCAGAACTTTCAAATCACATGATATACATAATGCAAATTAAGAAAAGTTTTCTTTGAAATTTTTAAAAATGTTAAGTTTTTTTTTAACTTTTTCAACTATTACATCATTCAGTTTACAATGCGTAATTCTAAAATATTTTTCTTTAAAAATCCATGTTAGGTCTTCATTGTTAAACGTACATTTGGAATTTAAAGAATTTAAAACTGCAGTTTTGAATTTTTTGTTATAAAAAATTTTTTTAGTTGATCAATTCTAAATGTAAATCAATAAAGGATCTTCAGAATTCTAAGTTAATTCTAGTATTAAAAATGAAAGAATAATTAATTTTACAAAGTGATTCGGAATGTCTTCAAAGTTGAACAGTTTACATATTTTAACGTCAAAAATTAAACTATTTCAATTTGAAATCCTAAGTAGTTAAATAAATGCTAACGTCTAATTTAAACTTTATATACTTTTATTAATTTTATAATAACTTCAACTCAGCCTTTTAGAGACAAAAAAACAAAATAACTGTTTTTTGTTGTTGCATATACATGAGTATTTCATCAAACCATTGTTGGTCGATTGCACAAAATATTAGGTTGACCTAACAAAATTTTTTTGCTGGACCAACCCAATCCTTCATCTTGCAGAAGATTTTGTTAAACCAATAAAAAAATCTAGTTGGGTAAACCAAATATATTTTTATCCATGTAATAACCATATTCTATGGTTAAACAAAACAAATTTTTTTTTTATTCAACCAAATCGTTTTTGCGTGTATGTAATTTCAAATCCTGTTCAAATATTTGTTCAGTCTAAGATATTCCATTTTTAACTGATACAATTTGAAATTCTGTATTACATTTTTTCTTTCTTTTTTTTAATAAAAAAAAATCCAAAAATGCATTGTAATTTTTTTTTTGAATTTTTATACACATCGCCCCCAAAATTTGTCCGAATCCACAAGAAAATTATTTTTAACAAATAATATTTAAAGGTTCCGCAAGCCCCATGAAGTCACGTATTTTGCATAAAAAAATAAAAAATACGCGTTTGTAAATTTTATTAAGGATCATCAATATTTGGTCAATCAAGTTGAAACTGAATAGTTATCTTCAAAATTATCTATACTATTCAAAATTAGCTATAGTATATAAATGAATAATTATACTTTAAATACCACCCTCACCCTTAAGTATTTTTATAGGTTCCCAAAAAAACCCGTAAGTGAAAAATATAGATTGGCAAGTTTCTGGCGCTAATTATGATTTTTGTTGCAGTTTTTTTTCAATAAAAAGTATTTCTGATACAGGAAATACTACATCCATTCAATAAAACATTAATAATTGTTTAAACGAATAATTATTGTTTATACCTAGCTCCTCTTAGATACTAGCTAGAAAGTTTTTTTAAAACAATTTTTATATGTATCACATTAAATGTGAATTTCCATTGAAGTAATGACTGAGAGCATTACTCTAAGTGAAAATAGTTACAAACCATAATGAATTATGTAAACAGTTAAATTTGTTAACTTGCATTAATTATTATCTCACTAAGTATAAAAAGATTACCAAAAGTTAAAAATTTAAAAAAAACAGCAACTTTCTAACGTTATTCAAAGAAAGTATGATTAAAAGTAATTATAAATTGTTTGAACAATTATATTTTTGTTAACTTGACTTGTTAAATTTCTAGGATTATTCAAAGAGAATATTACTAAAAATATTAATAAATCGTTTAAAAAATTATGTTTGTTAACTTGACTTAATTATTAACTTGCTCTAATTGAGAATGTGGACCAAAAGTGGAAAATTAAAAGAAAAATTGCAACTTTTTAGCCTTATTCTAAAAGAATATTATTATAAATAATAATAAATGGTTTAAACAATTATTCCTGATAAATTCGGTCCATTTTTGCCCTAGTTTGCTAATATCTTCGTAAAAACTAATTTTCTCTATATACACTACCGTCGGAAATTATGAGATCGATTGACGCAAGCACTATTAAAAATCACTGCTGGCTTTGAACCACGACAATCCAGCGAAAAAAATGATAGGGCATTTAAAAAAAAACATTTGTAAAGCCTATGAAATTCCACGTCTAGTAATGTCAAACAGATTTTTATTAGATCTGTTGAAGAGAATACAGCACGTGATAAGTTTTAAAAAAATTCTAGATTTTCTAAAATTTTGTACCTCGGCTTCAACATTTAGCATGACCTAGGAAAATTGTTGCAAAAATCTGAAAATTATACGAAATAGAGCCTGAAATTTTGTCTTTAATTTAAGCTGAAGAAACTTAAAAAATCTTCATCGGTTCCCGAGATACAATTAAAACTGTTCAATCGTATCTGTGTTGAGTTTTAGTCGGCGATCACGGTTCTCGGCGGGTCTGCTGATCGCCTCCTTCGTTAAGGCAGGACAGTAATTTTTAGTTCAAATTACTGTAAATTTTTAAATTATTCATCGTTCTTTTAATTATTTATAATTATTTCAATTCAGAATTATCTCCATATTAAAGCATAAAAAATGACGAACAGTTTTTTTTATTTCTTAAAATCTTTATCAACTAGAATATTAATGAAAATGTAGATATATTGTTACGAGAGTAAACTATTTTTCAAACGAATCAAGCAGCTAAATTCTAAATAAATAATTTATATGAAAAACATTTAAAAATATTAAATGTGAATAATAATAAAATTTCCAAAATAAATTAAATATAAAACAGTGCGTAGGTTTAATGAAAATTAAATTGCGGAAAAAGTTGGAGCATGCAATAATCGTGAAAATTCACGATGGATAGGTGCAGGAAAACGAATTTATATATAGTAAACCATAAAGGAAAATTGTGAACCATTTAGTAGAAATTGAAGGTATAATAACATATACTAATAATTCCATTCTTATTCAGTTTTAATATTTTTGAGTGTATAAAATAGTTAAAATAGTTTACTCTCGTAACAATATATCTACAATTTTATTAATATTCTAGTTGATAAAGATTTTAAGAAATAAAAAAAAGCTATTCATTTTTTTATAAAATGAAATTTTTTTATAATTTTTATAATTAAAAAAACAATAAATAATTTAAAAAATTTACAATAATTTGAGATAAAAATTACTGATGAGCAGAATCAAAAGTATAAGAGAGCCCCAATTAAGCACCACCTCTGTGCGTGGCCTATTCGGTCCTGCCTTAACGAAGGAAGCGAGCAGCAGACCGGCCGAAAACCGTGATCGCCGACTAAAACTCAACTCAGATACGATTGAACATTTTTAATCGTATCTTGGGAACCGATGAAGATTTTTGTAAGTTTCTTTGTCTTAAATTAAAGATAAAATGCCAGGCTATGTTTCGCATAATTTTCAAATTTTTGCAACAATTTTCCTAGGTCATGCTAAAAGTTGAAGTCGAGGTACAACATTTTAGAAAATTTAGAATTTTATAGACTTTCCAACTGTTTATTTAAAAATGCCCTATCATTTTTATTTTGCTGAGTTATCGTGGTTCAAAGCAAGCAGTGATTTTTAATAGTGCTTGCGTCAATCGATCTCATATTTTCCGACGGTAGTGTAAGTGTATTTAAAAAATAGTTTTTATTTTTTAAGAACTATTTAATAACATAATAAAAAGATAGCAATTAACATTAATTACGAAGATATTACGGAAATAAAGTTTTGATCCATGCATTTGGTCCACGGTTTTCCCCTTAGTTTTAACAAAGTGAAGTAAGCTGAGGGTTGAAGAGAAAATACGTAATTGTCTTGATCTAACGGAAAAGTTGAAAATAAGTTTAACAATTCGTAAAAAACCGCGACTTTTTAACTCTATTTTAAAATAAAATTGGTTAAAAACAATAATAAATTGATGAATCAATTTATTTAATCATATAATTATCAGTAGAAAGTAATAACTTATGCATTATACAAAATTTTATTTGAAAAAAGTCACAATCAGCCCCAAAAATTTGCATAAACAAATTTTTCACTTATGGTGTTGATATTAAAAAAATAATTTTTGATTCGTATTCGATGGCTAATGTGAACTGAAATGTTGATTTTTAACTCGATTCACTTTACATTGGCGATTCAAAATAACATTTATAAAAACGTATTGTTGTCTTAATTTTTTGCAAAACAAAGCATTAATTTTTGTGTGGATTCAAATAAATTTTGAGGTGTATGTATGAAGATTCAAAGAAAAACATGTTGGATCATCCATAGTTCAATTTTTTATGTTTCTAACTTAAAATTGCTTATTTACAAACTTATGGAACTGTTCAGCTTCAACAGTTCGAATTTTTAAATCTGTGTGACCCGGGAAATCACCGAGAATTTTTTCTTCGATTAAAATGGCCACCCATGATCATTAATTAAACACAAGCCTTACCTTTACTGAACTTTCTGCCGAAATACTAGAAGACTTTTGTGGGTTTTGGTTTTGCAAATGTCTAATCTGTAAACTCGATTCAATCCTCTCAGTCATAATAATTTCACTATAAAAAAGAAATTTATAAATTAGAAATTGAGAATATTTACAATTTATACCTTTATTTATTATCAAGGAGCGGATAAGAGCCATTGTTAAGTTAGCTGATGAGAGCAGCTCAGTTCTCACATGCGGAGGACCGATGGACCGGGAGAGAGGGGGACGCGTACTAACATGCGTCCCGGCGTGCGCGCGCACGTTTGCCGCTCACCTAGTCGGGGTTTTCCGCATGTGAGAACCGACCTGTGCTCGACAGATAACTTTACAGTGGCTTTTATCCACTTCTTGTTTATTATAAACGAATTGATGAGCTTACTTTATTGCCCATGTAAATTTATTCAAATAGGTAACAGGTGTATGTTCGAATATCGATTTATTTGGTAAAGGAATAAAAACGAGAAAGAATAAAAAAAATCTACGTTTTATTGAAGTAGTTCGTGGCGCTTGTAAAAGATGAATGACGCTAGTTTTCTATCTGCTTGAGCCCTCTTCGGCCCTCTTAAAAATTTGTAAGATCAATACTCAATTACTAGGGAAAGATTAATGATGTCACGTAAATAAAAATCACGTGACAGGGGCATCAAAGGTACGATTAAGTGCATGTCTAAACCTTAATCATTTCGCCAAGGTTACGAACCAACAAAATTTGACGAACTGTCTCCTTTTAATTCAAATAAGTTCTTCTTACGGTTTAATTATCGAGGGCGTGAAGAACTTTAATTCAAGCTTTACTTTCGATTCTACAAACTTTATTAATGGGATCTTTATACAATTCAGTGACCATTTATTTTTAGTCAAATAATGAAGTCTACACTACCTGGAAAACCTCAAGGTTTTAGGAAATTTTTTTTCAAGCGTGCTAAATATTTTTTTAAATTGCAATATGGCATTAAATAACAATGATTCTTCATTTGTACAGGTAGCTTTATATTACTGTATTGAACTATTTTATTGAAAATTGTTTTTTTTTTGTTTTGTTTAAAATCAATTTTTTGACTGACAATTGATCTATGTCAGTTCAATATTTCATCAATTTAGTTAAAAATTCATCTTATAGGTTGAACACTAACTTGTTTTAACTAAAAATTTAACTATTATATTTTTGGTTCAAAAGTTATCCTTTTTAGTTGAAAATTCGTATTTTTTGCGGAAATTCATCTTTTTGGTTGAATACTCAATTTTGAATACTCAATAATTATGTAATTATTTGTTTAAAAGTTAGGTTTTTTTGTTGAAAATTATCATTTTTTAAACTGTAAATGCAGTTATTATTCCAGTTGAATAGCCCATAATTTTAGTTAAAAATTTATCTCTTTGATTAAGATGAATTTTTTAACATAAAATTTAACTATTAAATTTTTGGTTTGAAAAAATATATATTTTTTAAATTCCTCTTTTTTGCAGAAATTATTCTACGTGGTTAAAAAATTTTGTTTGTTAAATATTCAATTATTCTAGTTAAAGATTCATCACTTTAGTTGAAACCCCATCTTTTTGTTTAAAATTCAAGTATTCCAGTTGAAAATTTATTATTTTGGTTGAAAATTCTACTGTTTGGTTTAAAGCTCAACTATTCCAGTTGAAGATTTATTATTTTGATTGAAAATTCATCACTCTGTTTGACAATTAGCTTTTTTTGTTGAAAGTGATTTTTTTTTAACTGAAAATGTAACTGTTCTAATCAAATATTTAACAATTTTAGTTAACTATTAATCTCACTGATTAAATATGAATTTCTTGACTTAAAATTAAACTATTCAGTGTTTGCTGTTTACTTAAAAAACGATCTTTTTCGTTGAAAATTCGTATTTTTTGTAGAAATTAACATTTTTTGTTGAAAATTCAATTAATAATTTAAATTAATTTTAATTTAAAATTGATCCTTTTGGTTTCAAACTCTACTATTCCAGTTGAATATAAATTATTTTAGTTGCAAAGTAATTGCTTTTATTGAAAATTAGTTTTTTTGTTCAAAATTTGAAAATATAACTATTTTTGAAAACATTTTTTTGTTGAAAATGATTTCTTGTCAGTAAATGTCTATTCCAGTTGAACATACATTATTTTAGTCGAAAATGCATCACTTTTGGAAAATGTATTTTTTTAAAATTATTTTTCTTGGTTGAAAATTCAATAGTTTGCCATTTTTTCTCTCTATGGACTTAAGCATCCTTCTTAGTTGAAAATTCAACTCATATTGGGAAGTTGTCCTTTTTGACTGAATTTAAAGATTTTGATTAAAAATTCTTTGGATAGAAAATTCGTCTTTTTGGATTGAAAAATCAATTATCCACTAAAGAATTCGTCTTTTTGATTTTAAAATTCAACTGCATGGTTGGAAATAATATGTTTGGTTGAAGTTTGACCTTTTTTCTTAAATTCAACAATTTGGTGGAAAATTCATCTTTGTATGTTGAAAATTCAAATATGGAGTTAAAAATCAATCTATCAATAATCAATTTGAAACCAATAATGGAATAGTGTAATTTACAGCTAAGAAAGTTAATTTTTCAATAAAAAACGATTTTTCCAGAAAATTGTTAATTTTGTTTCCAAAGATTTGAATTTTTAACGACTAACAACATAAATAATGCATGAATAAAATAATGGAATAATTAAGTTTTCAGTGAAAACAGTGAATAGCCATTCTTTCAAATTCTTGTTCCATACCTTAGTTGCTGACGTATTCGACTTTTTTTTCTAATTTTTATTATGTCAGCTCCTCGAAAATTTTGTTTCATACACTACCGTCAAAAATTATGAGATCGATTGACGCAAGCACTATTGAAAATCACTGCTGGCTTTGAACCACGATAACTCACCGAAAAAAACTGATAGGGCATTAAAAAAAAAACAGTTGGAAAGCCTACGAAATTCCACGTCTAGTAATGTCAAACAGATTTTTATTAGATCTGTACAGCACGTGATAAGATTCAAAACAAAATTCTAGATTTTCTAAAATTTTGTACCCCGACTTCAACTTTTAGCAAGACCTAGGAAAATTGTTGCAAAAATCTGAAAATTATACGTCATAGAGCCTGCAATTTGTCTGCTGCTCGCTTCCTTCGTTGAGGTAGGGCCGAATATACCACGAACAGAGGTGGCGCGTAATTGGGGCTCTCTTGTACTTTTGATTCTGCGCATCAGTAATTTTTATTTCAAATTATTGTACATTTTTTAAATTATTCATTGTTTTTTTAATTATTTACAATTATTTTAATTCAGAATTATCCCCATATTCAACAATAAATAAATGATACGAGAGTAAACTCTTTTTCGAAAGTATTAAGCATCTAAATTCTAAATAAATTATTTATATGAAAAACACTGAACAATATTAAAAGTGAATAATAATGGAATTTCCAAAATAAATTAAATATAAAAAAGTGCGTAGTTGTAATGAAAATTATATTTTCAATGTCTAATAAGTAGTTTATTATTTTCCCTTACGCAAACAGTTTTCTCACAGAAACAATTCGTTCATTATTTAATTTTTCGATGATCAAAATTACAAAATAAATAGGAAAAAGTATTATAGATCAAATAAGAGAGCCCCAATCAAGCACTATCTCTGTGCGTGACCTATTCGGTCCTGTCTGAACGAAGGAGGCGAGCAGCAGACCGGCCGAGAACCGAGATCGTCGACTAAAACTCAACTCAGATACGATTGAACTTTTTTAATCATATCTCGGGAACCAATGAAGATTTGTTAAGTTTCTTTGGCCTAAATTTTATATAAAATTTCAGGCTCTATGTCTTATAATTTTCAGATTTTTGCAACAATTTTCCTAGGTCATGCTAAAAGTGGAAGTCGAGGTACAAAATTTTAGAAAATCTAGAATTTTTTAAAAACTTATCACGTGCTGTATTCTCTTCAACAGATCTAATAAAAATCTGTTTGACATTACTAGACGTGGAATTTCATAGGCTTTACAAATGTTTTTTTTTAAATGCCCTATCATTTTTTTCGCTGGATTATCGTGGTTCAAAGCCAGCAGTGATTTTTAATAGTGCTTGCGTCAATCGATCTCATAATTTCCGACGGTAATGTAAGTGTATTTAAAAAATAGTTATTATTTTTTAAGAACTATTTAATAACATAATAAAAAGATATCAACTAACATTAATTACGAAAATATTACGGAAATGAGGTTCAACAAAAAAAATGTTTTAAAAAATAGTTAAATTTTCAAGCAAAGCGATTAATTTTAAAACTAAAACGAAGAATACTCTACTGAAATAGTTAAGTTTTGAACTAAAAAGATAATTTTTGAACCAAACATTGAATCTTTAAATTTTAAGTTAAAAAATCAATGTTTGATGAAAGAAAAGAATTTTTAAACAAAAAAAATAATTTTCAATAAAAGCGATTATTTTTCAACTGAAACAATTTATAATCAACTGGAATAGTAGAGTTTTCAACCAAAAGGTTCAATTTTCAATTAAAATTAATTAAAATTAATAATTGAATTTTCAACAAAAAAATGTTAATTTCTACAAAAAAGCGAATTTTCAACGAAAAAGATAATTTTTTAACCAAACAGCAAACATTGAATAGTTCAATTTTAAGTCAAGAAATTAATATTTAATCAATGAGATTAATTGTTAACTGAAATTGTTCAATATTTTATTAGAAAAGTTACATTTTCAGTTTAAAAAATTCACTTTCAACAAAAAAACCTAATTGTCAAACAGAGTGATGAATTGTCAACTAAAATAATAAATCTTCAACTGGAATAGTTGATTTTTAAACCAAAAAGTATAATTTCTAACTAAAATGATGAATCTTTAACTATAATACACAGGAGTTTCGATTGAAGCTCGGTTTCGAGCATTGCTTGTGTTGGTCTTCACACTCGATCGAGCCCGTCCGAACTTAAACAGTTAGGGCCACTTGATCCCACGCTCCTGGCGTTTCACGCTTGATTGAACGTCCTCAATTGAAACTCCAGTGTCATTAAATTTTCAACTACAAACAATGAATTTTCAGCCAAGAAGATTCATTTCTACTAAAAAGATGAATTTTAACATTTTTACATTACTAGATGTGGAATTTCATAGGCTTTTTACTGTTTTTTTTTAAATGCTCTGTCACCTTTTTTCGCTGAGTTATTGTGGTTTAAAGCCAGCAGTGATTTTTAGTAGCACTTGCGTCAATCGATCTCATAATTTCGGACGGTAGTGTACCAGAAATTTATTTGAGCATAAAAATTTGTGACAATAATTTAGCTTCTTTTTTTTGGCTTGATGGTTTATTTTTTAATCTAATTTTATTTTATTCTGAATTTAGTATGATCTATTTTATGTTTCAAATTTACTTTATGACTGCATTATTCAAACTAAAAAATGTAAATTTTATCGAACGCAAAAGAATCAGAATCACGTTTTCTTATTATTTTTCGCTATGCCATAAATCCTGAAACAATCGAAGTCAATCTGTGCATGTTAAGGGATTTATGGGTTCGTGGCCCTGAGTGAATATAAATGGTCTCCGTTTCAGTTTAAGTTTTCTTTGTTTCTTCTTGACCTTCAATAGATAGCAGATTTGCATGAAGATTTAGTTCAAGACTACTTTTTACTCGAATTTTTATTTACAAGGGAAAGCTACATCCTTCGGAATTTTATTTGGATTCATACTACTCCCAGTAAATAGGTCATTACCAAACTTGTAATATGCTAACCTGATAAGAATGCCTTCTCAGTAATTCTCGAGAAAAATGGCTTAGAAAAAATCACGCACGTTACGTTTGAATTCAATTCAACATTTATATTTATAGTCAAATTAAATTTTGCAATAATAGATTGTAGATAAATTTCTTGAAGTTTTTAAATACATATCCAACTACTTTTCGTTAAAAGAAATTTTTTTAAATAAAAAATTTAGTGAAAATATTACATTTTTCATTGAAATGTCATGCTTTTTCATTGAATATTCGACTACTTGGTTGAGAGTTGAACTGCTTTGTTAAAAATTCATCTGGTTCGTTTTTTTGGGTTAAAAATCATTTTTTAAACTGAATATTTAAATGTTCCATTGCTTTGTTGAAAATTAATCGTTTTTAGTTGAAAATGCAACTATTGAATTTATCACTGAGAATTTATCTTTTTTGATTGAAAATTTAACTGCTTGTTTAAAAGTTGAACTACGTTGTTAAACATTTATTAGATTGATAATTTTTATTTGAAAATTCAACTACTTGGTTGAAATCATGTATTATGTTCTTAATTTATCTTTTTGGTAAAAAATATTCTTCCTAATTGCAAATTCAACTATTTAGTTAAATGTTGCAAACCTTGCAAAGAATTCGTTTTATTAGTTGAAAATCTGACTATTTCATTTTTGGTCGAAAATTGATCGATTTGATTTTAAAATCAAACTATTTTGTTTAAAACTCACGTCTTTTATTAAAAATGCTTGTTTTTGAATGGAAAATTAAACCTCTTGTTTACAAATTTACGTAATATTTGCTTGAACGTTGAGAAGTTCGTTTTATTTCCAAATTAAACCATTTGGATAAAAATGGAACGTTTTCAATTTATAATAAAACTATTTGTTTGAAAATTAAATTTAACTGTTTTATAGAGAATCTTTCTTGGTTGGAAATCTATACCTTTTGGTAGAAGTTTTTTCGTTTTGGACTTAAAATTCAACTGTTTGGTTAAAAATTGATATGTTTTATTTGAGGATTCTAGTGTTTTGTTAGACATTCGTTTTTTTTTGTTTGTTAAAAATCAAATTTTTTAAACTGAAATTTCAACTACTCGGTTGAACTTTTTTTTTTAATTCGTTTTTTAAGCCTTCGTTTTTGTTAAAAATTTAATTATTTGGTTAAAAGTTCCACTTTTTTTAAAAAGAAATCTTTTTTGGTCGAAAGTTGTACTGTTTTGTTAAACGTTCGTGTTTTTGAAAGAAAAGTTCGTTCTTTGTATTATATATTCAACCATGTGGTTCAAAATGCAACTATTTTTGGTTGAAGTATAATCTTTCTTGTTGAATAAGTTGACTAAAATTCATCTTTATGGGTTTCAAAATCAACTATTTGGTTCAAAATTCAATTACTTTAATAAAAAGTCGTCCCTTTCGCTTGAAACTTTAAAAATAATTCTTTTTTTCAATTCAACTTCTTGGTTCAAAATTCATCTTTTTAGAAAATTCGACGATTTTGTTAAAAACTCATCTTTTGTTTCGAAAATTCAATTGTTTTGTTAAAAATTATTTAATATTTTTGTATACTGAAAATTTAACTACTACCGCCAAAACGTAGTGAATTTTAAAGTTTTTGGGAAAAAAATATGAACATTTTAAGGACATTATAAAATACTTTGATAAATTTTGTTTATGTTTAACATTTCTTACTTTAAATTAATTGAAATATTAATATATTTATTTATAAAAATGGATTCAATTATTCTTCGTTTATGAGTATCTTTCTCAGGAGCTAAAATGGTTATATTTTTGAATTCAAAGTCAAAATAGTGGTTCACTTGCCATCAGTGTTGTGACAAACCTGTATTTTGGTTACCTAATTCACAATCTCTTTTGTGTTCAGTAATTCAAGTTTTAAGTCTCCGTCCAGTTTCACCAATATAAACCTTAATACAAATTTTACATTTGATGAGATTTTTTTTAATCTGAAATTTATTGAGTGTATAGTTATTGGTAAAATAGACATTTATATTATGTGTTTTTAAAGATCTTCTTAAGCGCTCAGAGAGACCTTCTGTATAGGCCAATGAGACTTTTAAATTCGTTTTTTATAAGTTTCGATCCATTTGTTTTTTTTATTATTAACAGAAGAGCTATTATATATTCCATGAAATCTCTCTTTAATAACGCTATTAATTAATGGAAGTGGATAATTATTTTGTAAAAAGGTTATTTTGAGCTGTTTTAAATTATCTTTTCTAAATTTAATGTCGCTTTGTTTGACACATCTATCTATTAAACTTCTTATTAGACGGACTTTTTGACAAAATAAATGATGAGAATATAATTAAGATAACGACCTGACCAAGATAGCTTTGATACCAGTTTGCTATTATATTTCCTTTCGATGTTTTAATAATTAATAAATGAAGATAACTGATTGAATTGTTAATTTCCTTTTCGAAAGTGAATTTAATTGAAACTTCTGTATTATTAAAAGTGTTTAAAAGTTCATCTATTTTATCAGTCGGAACAATAGTAAGAATATCGTCGACATAACGTTTGTAAAGAATAGGTGTGAAACTTAAATTTTTAAGAGCTCTATTT
>JAAAKG020032763.1:0-19499 GCA_010014905.2 Druon quercuslanigerum
GAGCGTTTGTGAGGAGTTGGGTGGTCCTTTGGACGTAACGGAGGAAGGTGAGAAGTCCATCAATAAGAGGGACGTAGCGGAGATGGACGAGACACTAATGGAGCAGCATCTTCTCCTCGTCGATTTAGAGGTGAAAATCAAGGAACTGCGGAATTTCAGCCGCACAAAGGCGAATATGTGGCTTCCAATTAGGGAAGGCTTAAAATAAACGGAGGATCTAATCAAGAAACTGCGCGATAGGTCCATTACGAGCGAGGGGCTCTATAGGGACCTTATTGAAAATGTTGGAAAAACTGCCAGGATGAGAGTTTGGCCAGAAAGGAGAAAGCAAAGGCTAGGAAGGGTACAAGCCAAAGCTGCACTCAGACTGAAAAAGCCGTGGTAGCTCCCACTTCCGACGATAGGAAACGAGAGAGGGAGACCATCCTGAGTCCAGTGGAGGCGAGCTCTTCTAAAGCAATAATTAAGAAGCAGAGGACTCACGAGGTTACTGCAGCAACTTCGACCCCTAAGAGGGCCGAAAGAAAGGAGGAGCCCGCATCCGGTAATACCGGGAGACAGAGGAGGATGCAGAGGCGAGCAAGACCCGAGGGGGTTCTTATCAAACCGGCTGAGGGTCTGAGCTACGCGGAGGTCCTCAAGGACCTCAAACTCAAAGTTAGGCCTGATACCCTTGGCGTAAAAGTCAGCGGGGTCAGGCAAACTAGAAGCGGAGATGTGCTTTTGGAGCTCAGTCCTGCAACGAAATGCAGAGCTGAGTTTTCAGCAGCCATCAAGGAGGTAGTTGTGAGGGAGGCAACGTGCGCGAGCTCGTGCCTCGCACCGAGGTCGAGGTCATGGACCTTGATCCAACTGTTGACGCTGAGGAGGTCAAAGCGGCCGTAAGAAGCCACTTCGGCTACAGACCGGTGGGGAAGGTGAAGGTAAGCATCACGAGAAAGCCCTTCAGAGGCAATCTAAGGGCTTACGTGGAGCTGACAGAAGATTTGGCGGCGAGACTGGTGCGCGCAGGACTCCTGAAGGTGGGGTGGGTGTCCTGTCGCGTACATAAGAAGATGGAAAGGGTTCATTGCTACCGCTGCTTAGGCTTCGGCCACGTGGCAGCCGGTTGCGGGGGACCTGACCGAGCGAAGTGCTGCTGGAGATGCGGGAAAGAGGGCCATAGGGTTGCGGCGTGCGAAAGTACGCCGCAGTGCTACCTCTGTGCCGCAAAAGAAGCGAAGCCCCGGACACAGTTTTCAAAATTTGAAAAACAAATATTTTTAAAATTTCACAAATTTTGAAACATTAAGACACAGGTAATCAGTTTAGAAAATAAATAATAAAAAATGTAAAGTATTAACAATGTAAAATGTTTATTTGTTTAGAAACATTAATTCTTAGTGAAAGTTTGAAAAGCTTTTGAAAATTTTAAAAGAAACATATGAAATATTTTAACGAAACTTCTTGAAAGTTTTAAAATTTTAAAGAAAAAGATATCAAAAGATGATCATTTAAAAACTTAACGGATGGAAAATTTTAAATGTTTTTTTATGTAGAAAGATTTATTATTGGAGAATATTTCAAAAGATTTGGAAAATATAAAAAAAAATCTGAAATATTGTAAGAAAACTTCTTACAAATTTTTAAAAATTTGAAAATCATTTTAAAAAAAATCTAACGGATAAAAAATGTAAAATGTTTTCTTTATTTGGGAAATTTAACTCCTGGAGAGTATTTTAAAAAACTTAAGATTTTTTGAATACAAATATAAAATATATTAAGAAAACTCATTTTAAAATAAAAAAATAATGAAATGGGTTAATATTTTTTAAAAAATGATAATGATTATTAAAATAATATTAATAATTGAAAATTTTCCCAGAAATCTTATTATTGTTACCGAAACTATATTCGTAACTTAAGATTTTAAGTTATTAGTGTATTGTGTATTTCATTTTTCTTAACTCCTTCAACGCGTAAAAAAGTTTACAAAATGTATACTGCGATAGCAGCATTTTAAGAACAGAGTTATTTCCTAATATCAAAAAAAAATTATTTGCAATTAAAATTTTGGTCTCTGTTCAATAATGTTTAGAAACATTGGGAAAAAATTGTATCATGAAATAAAATAACTTTCTTGAAAATTTTCATTTACACAATTGATCTTGCAGTAAACTCGTAATCTTTATTAATAGACTTAATTACAAACAGTGTTAAACAGTCGTTTTTGAGTCACTGACAAGATTCTTGTAAATTGAAAAAAACTAACTGGAAGAATAAAAAAGGTACACATTTGGACAAGCAGAAAAATAGGATTCATTTTGGAAAGAAAGTCCGCTTTAAAAATACAAGAAATACAAGTTAATTGTTCTTCTTTAGAAGATCGAAAAAAATGCAATTAAATGCCTGAGGGGAATTTCACGGCGGTATTCGGTTTCAGTGAGTCGCTTATCTTCTATTCGCTGAGGGAAGTGCAGGTAGGAGCTTTGGAAACACCGACTTTATGACGTAGAAATTACGAAGTGAGGAAAATCTGCAGATCATAATTTTACAAATTTCGTAAAGGCGATGAGGCCGATCAGTTTATGATAGGGTCGGCAATTAAGAGTTTAGGGAGGTTAGGCTGCTCTGTACATAGGCTGAAGTTTTAAATACAATTTGGAGGCAATATGAACGTAGCAAGGATTTTTATCTGGCAGAGAGATTCAACATTTAAATTATTATTATACTGCTAGAACGTGCGTTCGACAATGAATGAGCTTGGCAAACATAAATTTTTATGGGGGTTCATAAATTACTTATTTCAGAAATCGGCAGAAAGGTAAGAAAGAGAATAATAAATTTCTAAAGTTACGACGTAACAATTGCAGAAATTGCTAACTTTCGTCCTTTACCGACGGGCAACATGCGCCTTCAAAGTAACTGCTAGGGGCATCCACCAAGAGGGCGCATTTATCAGCGCATGTTTTTCACATTATCTGTTATTCTCTTATTCCAATAGATCGGCTATCTCCCACGTCGTCTCTGTTCTATTCGATGTTTTTCTGCTATCTGGAGAAAGTACTGCTTCTAGTCTTCATGTTTAGTAAGAACATTATTGAATGATTGTCTAAAAGTGACATACAATCATCCAATACTATTTTTACTGAATATTAAGATCAGAAACAGTATTTAGTGTAACGTGACTTACGCATTTGTGAAGTTGTAAAACGCAAATGAATCAGCTTTGCTTGATTCGAATCGAAGGATAAAAACAACGATCGATCAAAATAACAAAAGACGCATGGATCCACTGAACAAGAAGATTTGATGGGCAAGAGTAAATGCGCAAGTTCGCCCAAGAACTGAGTACCTTCAATCATAGACTGAACAAGTCATAACTGCTGACAATCAAGCAGCATATTGTTGACAAAATATGAGTTTTGCCTGACGCAAGGAGCAGAATACAGAAGAGGAAGAGATGGATCAGGCAGAATCAACAGTTTCTTACTGACACATCGCTCCTCTTCAGCTTTCCCCTCGCTTGTGTCAAAAATCCACCCACCCAACGAGGTAGAGACTTTTTGGAGAGAGATGTATAAGATCCCGAAAACACTGGAGCTGAAGGAAGATACTGATAATATCAGCCGCTTCAAGGAATTATGCGACAAATTTATAACATCTTAAGAGGAATGTGCATCAATCACTGCTGATGAGGTGAAAAAAGCATTTAGGGTACGAAAAACTTTTGCGCTGCAGGATCAGAATGTTTCAAGAACTTCTTGTGGTAGAACTTTACTTCTACATACCAACCCTTGGCCCGCATATTCGCCTCATATTTGAAGTCGGAAATGCCATCCTGCAGTGGCTGGTGTTAGGACGAACTTCACTCCTACCGAAAAAGGGCGATTTGCCCATTCGAGAGAATTACAGTCAAATAACTTGTTTGAACACACTGTATACGATCTTTACAGCTGTCAGAGACAACAGGATTGTTCGAACAATTTAGTCTGTGTGGAGAGAGATGTACAAACAATGTGGGTCAAAAATAGGTATAGCAGGATGCCGATAGAACCTGATAGTTGAAGGTGTGTCTGCAAAGACGCAGCAGCCCATCAGCGCGACCTTTCAATAGCCTCGATTGACTAACGGAAAGATATCGATGCAACTTCTCATAAACTTATCATCTATGTGTTAGAAAGCTTGAAGCTCCATTTTTGCATCACACTTCTGCCTCTATCTCTCGCACTACGAAATTCTTCTGAATATCTCTGTGTTGATAGATAACCTAAAAATGTATACTTCTAGTAAAAGACAACTTCAGACTGCTTTCAATATTATCAAGCAGTAAACAGGAGAGATTGGTATGGACTTTTGATTTGACAAGTGTGCCAAAATTCATCTGAAGAATGCAAAGATTACACAGCCACATGCAAAAAAAAGGTGTCCGATCTGGGTACGATGCACATGTAGCCCTATGTATTTTGATGCGCTTAATTTCAATCTGCCCTCAGAATTTGCCCAGCGGGTCTAGGTTTAACCCTAGCCTCAATAAAACACCTAAAAACAGGCTAAATCGCTGTTTTTATGTAAACAAATTTGAACAAAAAAATCAAAAAACCAACAATCTCAGTAGAAATATACTTAATTTTATGGATTTTGTATGCTGAATTTGAATTTGCGACTAAAATTGGCCAAACAGGTCTAGGTTTGGACCTAACCTCACAAAACATGTGAAAACCGCAAATAAAGCTCATTCTTCCCTTCAGTGAACAACTTAAATCTCAAATCTAAGTGAAAGCGTACATTTGTTTATGTCTTTTATTGAAATGTATTCAAATTCACAACCTAAATCGGCCCAGAAGGTCTAGATTTGTCCCTAACCTGAAAAGACATATAAAAATAATCAACAAAACCGATTTTCGCCACATAAAGTTAAAAAATCAAACTTACTGCTTTATTGCCATACTTGTCGCTTTTACTGAATCAGCCTTAATAACGCTCCGATAAACGGCTCTCGGTATATCAAGTCAATTCTCGAGAATAATAAGTGACGCATACACTGGAACTTCATATTCTTGATAATTTTTTCTGTTGCGCAATCAAAGCCTGAAATAGAAATAGAATTCGAGAAACGAACCCTTTTTTTATCAAATTTTCATCAGAACCTTATAAAGCAGTTAAGACAGTTATACCCTGAATATTATGTTAAGCTAATCGTCCTCATTATCCGCTCGCCTGGAAGTGCCAAGTTTTTATAAGTTAATATCCTGAAAAGCATCCTTACGTGTCAACAAGATGCTAAGACAGTTGCGGGACAAATGAAGGAGGCGGTCGTCTTTGCGTCGCTCCATGTCCTTAGGGTGCACAAGAGTTTTTTCGGATCATCGTATAAAGTCCGTCACAGTTTGTAAACACCTATCTCACGATCATAAGACGTGGTTGCGGCTGAAATGTTACCATGGTTTAGCTGGGAGCGGTTGCAGTTTTTATTTTTATGTTTAGTGAAACAATTTTCTACGATTTTTTAAGTTCATTTTTGAGCTATAAGAAGCAGTTATTGACATTCATTCCCAGATAAAAAAATATTTTATTTTCCCGTGTCAAAAATGTCAACTTTATTTTTAAAAAATCAGCTTTCGCGGGAAGTGCTGCTGAAACGCATTGATTGATACAAAATAAACGTTTTTTTACACTGAATCATCACCGGTGATAAAAAATGAATCTATTATGATAATCCTCAACGACTACAAATATTGAGTATGCCCGGTGTACCCGGTTTATCGGTGCCAAAAAGCAATATGCACGGTAAAAAGATTATGCTGTCTTTCGTGGGTTCAAAAAGGTGTGGTTTATTATGAACTCCTAGAACCACCCGACTTCATCACTGGAAGTCGTTAGCCATTTTTTCTACCGTGTCTGAGCCCTACTCTCCAGACACCCCCACGTCGAATTTCTAGCTGTTCTGGGCAATGCAGTCAGCTGTTTGCGGAGAAAGGTGAAAAATAATTTCCCGCAAATGTTGCTTTTTTGGAATAAAGGAGAAATTTTTGACAAGGGAAAATAAAATGTTCCTTTTAGAGATGGGACAACCGAACATTTCGCTACTTTCTGATATACGGTGTACTGCGACACCTACAGCAGCACTTTTTACTCTTTAGTTCGGATTGAGTATCTTATGCTCGCCGGATTATTTCGGCAACATTTCTGTCGAGCTACGAATACGTTGGACTTCGGCGCCTACTACCTGAGTTCCTGAAACCACCAAAAGGATAGAATTTCCTTGTTGATCATCGCAGTTTACACAATATTTTGTATATGCTCTGTAATTACGGTGAAGAGCTGTTACGGGTCTTCTGATTTTCTCAACTTCGTATTACGGATTTGTCAAGAAAATTCTCAATTTAATAATTATGAGCAAGCCGAACGATTTTTGATAATAATTCAACATACATTATTGACAAGTTATTAAAGCATAATAAATGTATTAAAATATAAAAAGTATTCTGTAAATATCAAAATTTATGTTATTAAGATATCTCTAAACAATTATTTAATGCAAAAATAATATTACATTGAATTTAAAAAGAAACGTGCATTATATATGTAAATGAAAAAGGGAATAAAGAAGTGAAAGATTCATGATTCATATTTAATTTTTTTAATATTTTAATTTTTTAATTTGACGAAGAATTTTTAGGGTTTTACCAAACTTTATTTACAATTGAAATTATATATTTGTTTGAATTAGAGCAAATTTATTAAATTTAAGTTTCAGCTCAACTGCGTCTAGTGCAGGGTTTGCCACTTTAAGCAGGCGCTAATTGCCTCGACAAATGTATGACTGCCACAAAGTTTTTCTGTCATTTTTGTCTTGGTTTTCCAGGAATCGTTCACGTCGGAGGGTCGGAACTTTTGTACTCGAATTTACAATGCATTTAATTTGCAATTTCAATTTCATTTTTCATTTAAAATGTGAATCAAATTTTCCTGCAAATTAAACCTCAAATTAAACCTGTGAAAAGGAGAAAAAAATTGGAGAATTTTGAACTAAGATTCATAAAGAATAAAGAAAAGCGACGGCCGCCAAAATCCTATTTCCTTCATTTTGAAGAGTGTAAACTCTAGTTCAAGTTGTACAGTTCAACAATTGTCCATTAAAAATGTCCTTATTCTTATTATTTCATTCAAGTAACAATGAAATATGCCACATTTTTAACAATCTTTTTGTATTAACTGGATTTTCTCTTTGGTTTTTAACTACTCCTTACTCACTAAACTATATGAATATTAAAGAATAAGACGTTTATATTAACTTTTACATTATATTTTATTTTTTGGAAGGATATTTTTGTCCAAGGTACGTATAATGACAGTGAAGGGTTAGCAACCAGTCGAACCGAAATATTTATTAGGGCCTGTTTTACATAGTCCCTAGACTGCCACTGGCAGCCTTTGCAGTCAAATACTGCCTTCTGGTGAGTCCTGGTATAGTGTATTCAAATAAAATTTCTTCTCAGGGTCGAAGAAGAAATAAAATTGAAGATTTCAGAACATTAGATAATTTGTTACGTTTATTGACATCGGTCAAAATAATACACGATATATTTTGACAAGTGATTTCAACTGTATTAATTTGTAATAGCATTATAAAAAAACTCTTCTTAACAATATCTTTTATTAATTTTTAAGAGAAGTTGATTCTCAAAAGATTCCTCCCCCAAGTTGCATCTTCCAGGTGTCCTTACGAGGCCTGCAGCACTGAAAAGCCTTTCGAAAGAAGCATTACCGGGAAGGTAAATACATTTTTCAATCTCTTATTATTCAACAATAGTCGAAAACATTGACGAACAAATGAAACTAACTTAAATTTTTTTAGTGAATCGATAATTTTTTCCAGTGACGAGTAAACATCGTCTGGGCCAATCATCGAAGGAAAAAACAATTTTGTCAAATATTCTTTGCAATTCATCATATATTTTCTTTGAAAACTGAAAAATAAATTTAATTGTACCCCACAGTTTTATTATCGCTATGTATATGACACGGTTTTATGCTTAAAACGGGATCATGTCGACAGAGTTTTAGAAATTTTTAACAAATATAATTCTTACTTACGATTCACATATGAAATTGAAAATAACAATCAAATTAACTTTTTAGATTTCACATTGATTAAGCAAAATAATAATGTAAAAACAAATTGGTATCAAAAACCAGCTAGTTCCAATAAACTCATCAATTTTCATTCCAATCATACTACTCAGCAAAAAAGAAACATTATTTATAATCTTATTGATAGAGCTACTTTACTCTCGCAAAAAAATGTTCATTTTGAAAATATCAAAAAGTTAAAAATATTCTACTACAGAATGATTACCCCATTGATTTTATAGAAAAATCCATAAAAACAAGATTACGTAAAGTAAGTATTATTACGTAGGAAAGATTAGGGTGGCTTTCGGAATCACGGCATTGAGGCATCTTGAAGCAAAAAATAAAAAACAAATTCCGCCTCCAACCGCCTATCGACTTAGGGGTGGGTCTCGGGATCCGGAGGTGGTGCTATCTTTCAGCAACACAATAGCAACAAAATACGCCGCCAACCGCATGTCGATGCTCTCTCCATTCCCGAAATAGCTCTTCGGTGCTTCCGTGGCTTAATACTGCTAAGGGGTGGGCGTGTTCGACACTTAGGGGTGGGTTTCGCGATCCGGGGGTGATGCTATCTTTCAGCAACAAAATTGCAACAAAATACGCACCAACCACATGTCCATAGCTCTCTCCGTTCCCGAAATAGCTCTCTGGTGCTGCCGTAGCCTAATACCGCCAAGGGGTGGGCGAGTTCGACACGTAGGGGTGGGTCTCGAGATTCGGGGTTGGTGCTATCTTTCAGCAACAAAATAGCAACAAAATACGCCGCCAACCGCATGTCGATAGCTCTCTCCGTTCCCGAAATAGCTCTCCGGTGCTGACGTAGCTTAATACCGCCAAGCTGTGGGCGAGTTCGACACTTAGAGGTATGTTTTGAGATCCGGGGGTGGTGCTATCTTTCAGCAAAAAAATAGCAACAAAATACGCCGCCAACCACATGCCGATAGCTCTCTCTGTTCCCGAAATAGCTCGCCGGTGCTGCCGCAGCTTAATACCGCCAAGGGGTGGGCGAGTTCAACACTTAGGGGTGGGTCTCGGGGTGCGGGGGTGGTGCTATCTTTTAGCAACAAAATAGCAACAAAATATGCTGCCAGGATCGTATCGATAGCTCTCTCCGTTCCCGAGTTAGTGCATGTTGCTGCCGTAGTTTAATATTACGGTACGGCGCAACGCGTTTCTCGTGAACAGCATGAGCGACAAAATTAATTTTTGCGCAACAAATCAGCAACAAAATAGCAACAAATTACAACACTGACCCGGATCCTGCCCTTTGAAAATGCTGCCGCAACTTAATATACGTGTATTAATTGATAGTTGACTAAAAAAAATAGAAAAAAGCACTTGTTGAACGAACATATTTCAAGTAGTTTAGAACAAAATGGAGACAAAGTTTAGAAGCTTTTAAAGAAATTTGACAGGTATCAAGGACTTAAATCACATAAACATGAGAACATTTGTTCCCAACTTCAAAAAATTCGAAATATATTTGAAATTGACTCGAATTTCTCCTACTACTTTGTAAAATCCGATCAAAGATAAAAACTTCTTACAAAATTTCTAGATTTTTTCCGCTATAGTTTCCGGCTAAGTTTATAATAAATACATATTTTTATACTTTAAAGTGCTTCAAATAAATAGACATATATTAATTAAACTGCACGAATTATACCGAAAAAATTATCCGTCCACTCATCATTGGCATTGAGTTTCAGATACTTTATTTTAGATTTTTTTTAAAATAACTGAGTTTAAGCTGCCAGAACGCTATTCAAATTTTGGCTGCTTTTTGCCAAGAAAATAAAATTCTGGAGAGATCCACGATACATTGTGTACTGATTCAGAGTTTAGAGTTCCGGGTTAATAAATTCATCAACTGCATATCCAAAGGCAAGTTAAATTTGATGTGTTTGCACATTTGTAGCTTTCAGGAAATTATAAGCTAGATGATGGAGAATGGAGCAGAGTTGATAAATTACTTATTTCGGACTCAGATAACAGGTATTGACGAGATGCCGACTAAGTGCAGACTGTAGACTTCTTGTTTCCACCTTTCATGCTTTTACCTGCTCTAATGCTTCTAATCCTACGACTGGTTTCTTGGCTTTCTTAAGCATTCAGAATTTTAAGATTTCAATGAAGAATGAGAATATTTTGTGAGAATATTTTTAGTATTCAAAATTTTGAAGCAATACATCATTAACTTATTATAATAATTAAACACTTTTAAACATGCTAATAATGAGTTAATTAGGGGTTTATGGTCGGTTCTGATTTAGGATTTTCATTTATGTTTTATTTTTTTTAACTTCTTATTAATTATTTATTTTTAATTACTATTCAACTCTTAATAAGTATATTAACTATTACTTTTAATTTAAAAGCCAAATAAGCTAATTCTTTCATTTATCTCTGAGATACGTAGAAGTTTTATTAATCCCATTTAACAATGCCATTAATTTCTATAAATATAACTATTCCAACAATTTATCAATGCCTTACAGCTATCATTGCAGGTAACATATATTGTCACTGTGACAAGAATGACTTCCCTACAGAAGAGCAAAAAGGATGTTATAAAAAATTGCAAATGGCGTATAATAACTACAAATAAGCATTTTCTTTCATACCACGTGACTGTTTATTAGAAGTCATGACGAAGCAGCTGTATAAGGATAACAGCGGTAAAATACACTTAACATAGGCCGTGGCTGATGATTAAAAACCAGGTTCACGCGAGAATAAGCTTTAAACAATAATAAGTGTTAACTCACCTTAGTAACATACTTATTATCTGGATACACATTAACTTCATTTGACCAAACTTTTAATTCTTCGGTTTGGCGATATGTGTATTCAATGTGAGGTATATGAAATTTTGCAGTTATGCTCGAAACTATATCACGTGTGTAGGAATTGGCTGGTCCAAATATTCCTACCACGCCTTCAGTTACCAATTTGCAAACTGTAAGAGAACAATTAAATTAGATTACATTTTTTTTTAATTTTCAGATTAGTTTTTCTTTACGTTAGTAATTTGATTCAGACTAATGCCCGTTCGACAATCGAGTTTACCAGCTTACCAAAAACTCATTCCTGTGCTTTTTTTACGCAGAGGGGTAAAAAGTTATATATGAAACTCTAGATTTACAAGTCGACGTTAGTCTACTATCAGAGCCGTTGCCGGGATCACGTAAACAGATATCACACGGAAGTCGAGTTCGCAGACTCGTATATTTTCGAAAATGCAGCCCGGTTCATAGTCTCAATAAATAATTTTTGCCTTTAGACATGCAGAGACAGAGACTATATTGCACGATAGTGACGGTCATCCGGATGGTGGCGGTCACGTTCGCTTGACGCGAGAAATGTTCCCGGATGCGAATACGGTTTCATATGTTCCTCTTCGTTGACTTGTTTGGCTCCGGGAGAAATTGTGAAAGAATGGGAGATTAGCACAAGAATAAGTAAAATTAATAAAATATAAGACCACGAATGTTTCCTGGTGATGTGCTAAGATGGTAAATCTTGTTTCAACTCTTCACATGGGCATAGCGTCTTTTTTGTTTTTATTGATTGCTGTTGCGGTAAATTTCAAATTTCCTGAGAAAAGGCAGTTTTAAGTCACGGGTGAGAAAAATATACTCCATGACAATCTTTATCACCTGCTACTCTGTATCCATATAAAACCTTTTTGGCCGCCTATTCAACACTGCTGTAAGTATAGAATGGATTTCTGTGCTTTATTGGATTAACAGGTTAAACTTCACCCGTCAATGTGCACATGCAAAACTGTAGACATACGATTCAAATTAAAATTGAATCCCAACGACCGGTTTTTATTCGGAGCTGCTGACCTTTCTTCTACGTGCTAAGACATTAATAGAAGAAGTCGCTGCTGATAGGTGGATCACAATCTACTTGGACAGCAAAGCAAACTTAACTGCAGTTAGGAAACCAGACGTCCGGCGTCTAACTGCATCCGGTTGGCCATCAAAAGCTAGATCCAGATAAAGCACGGGAAATAGTACAAACCCAGAGTTGCCGACATGTAAAAGATATTCTGGGCTATAAGTACAGGATAGACAAAACCAGCGAAATACTGAGATTATCCAAAAAAGACATAATGACAATTGTTCAGATGCCACCAGGGCACGACCATCTGAACTTTAACATGCAGCTGATGGGATATAACTCCACTACAGAGTGCAGGAAATGCTGCAGGAATTACGAAACATTCTTGCATACCTGATGCCAGTACCCGACATTAGCTATGATCTGTCCAAAAAATTTAGTTACATCGATTTTCGTGCAGATTATATTGAAAATATCTGCATAAAATTCTAAAAATATATGACAATTCACACGTTGCAGATAAAGGTCAGGCATATACGCAGATGATTCTTGAATATAATTGCATGGAAGAAAATAAAAATAAAATTATTTTTTAAACATTTGAGCACAACATTTTCCTAATTAACACTACATATACTATTTTCAGATGCTAACATTTTCTTCAATGATTAGCTCCTTACGTTCTCTAGTTTCGAGAATGAGACCTCGCTACTCTCTTCTTACTAAATTATTAACAAATGATTATTTTGGACTCTGAATTTCACAACTATGTGCAGAAGGGATCAAAGAAATTCATATAATTTTTTGTAGAAGTTTCGTCATTGATTTTCAGGTCTTAACAGCTATTCAAAGTTAAGTATTCTGAAATTATCGTAAGATGATGTTACCTTTCCACGATAGGCCTCATAGCTTGAGCGCTAGGAAGCTTCATCTGTATTCCTCACCCCAATACATATGCGACGTTCAGCGGCTATCTAAAGAACACTTACCATAATTTTCCTATTGGTTTACTTCTAAGGCAGACTCTTTATTCGTGATTGTGAGGTATCACATTTCCTCCACCGTCGCTGCAAGCTGCGATGACGAACTGCTACACTCACTGGCTTTTTGCCCCTTCTGTTTACACTTGAAGCACTCAAAAAAGAATTTCTTCTCCTTCTTCTTGCCTTCTCATTTTCTTCGTTTTGGCCCTTTCCTTCCACTACTTCTGTGTGGTACTTTTCGGAAACATGTTATTCAAAACTTGATTCCGTGCGATTCGATGGCGCATCTAAAATATTCGAAACTTTCTGGAAGACCTTACGGAAAATAGACCGACACCATCTTACCATAAATCGTAATGTCCATTTCTTTCAACTTGTCCACAGCATCGAAAAATTTGTTCATGTTATCGCGCAAATCCTTGCCTTCAAGTATTTCCTAATGATCAAGTTGATCCAGCAAAGCTGATTTTCTTTAATAATTCGTTGATTAGTAAATGGAATGCAACTTTAATTAAATGCTATTGTATTTGCCGTTGCATATCCTCTAATCCATTTTAATTATGATGGACTAATCGATAGAATCAGATAGTACTCTGCTTTCGAATCGTTAAATTTGTATACCGTAACTACGACTTACGAGTTGCATCTCCAGATAGAGGTTCTGATCTAGGCCATGAAGTTAAGCATGTACTTCCCATAAGAAACAAATTACGGGTGCGTACATTCAATTTAGAATCGTTCATATGATACGAGTTGAGTAGAAACTCAATATTTGTTTTCAAAATAAGCCATAGAATAATAACAAAATATTAGTTTTTTAATATCACCCTCATAAGTGTGCTTCACAGAGCTATTTGTGATTTCTTTCCAGTTTTTGTAATGCAAATGATTTATAATACGTAAAATACTACTTTATACTAATAATTACATGTTCACGCGAATTTCTCAATCAGTTTATGAGGCGTGGGTCTTGCCTCAACGTACAGATCGCGTTAGGTAAGAGATCCGTTAAACAATAACTGACAGACTAGCACGGACATTACCATACGATGCCATAACAAAAAGTCTGAACCGTTTCTGTAATTCAGTAGTGGCGTAAGACGCGCACACAAGCACAAAAATGGCAATGAACCCAGAGGAAGAAAACCCCCGCTTTAATAAAACCGAAAAAGGGCGACTTTTTCGGCATTTGTCACTGAAGAGTCCAGGACTGTGGTCCTCCAATAGGTAGGCTCTCGAGAAACTCAAATTTACCTCACTTCTTTTGAGTCTGTAGATTCAGTAAGAAGGAAGGGACGAAATATTAAATCCTATGTATTTTTCCTTTATCAATATGAGGGAAAGGAAATAATTTAAATTAAATTATTTCATTTAGAAAATTTCTCTTGGCCATGAATTTGTGGATTCACGAATGAGTCAAATTTATAAGCCCGTTAATTTCGTTTCAGTAACTTTGTGGAGTTTGACGTATTAAAAATAAAACTAACAATAGCGCGATTGATGCAATGTTTGGTGTCGTAAACGCAGCCTCAAACCTTCGTGTCCCACGGCTGCGAAAATTTGAATAAACTTACCGTTGAGCTTTCGGCAAAGAGGCCGTGAATTCGTGAAAATCACGGCGACTTTCCTAATAAATCTCGTAAATTTCCGAGAACGTTGAAGAGCTCTGGGATTTTTCCAAAGACGTAGAAAAGCCCTATTTCTCATGAAGTAGACATAATTTTGATACTTGCCAACAATCTCGTATCTACTTTTCAGAGTAAACAGATAATGAGCTTCTTAATTACAATGCAGTAAAATCATTACCGGCATCACTAGGAGGTTTTATTTCTTGATTTCTAGATCGCGAGCAGGGAAAAATAGTTATCCTGAGAAGAATGAAGACCATTTTATTTGTGTATGCGATGATGTAAATTATCTCACTGATATCTTTAAATAAAAAAATATTTTCCATATTTGTGACAAGGAAGTAAGAAGGAAGAATTTACGAAAACGTTAACGCCTCATCTGGCGCTTAACTAAGGGGCCAAGATCTCACGAAAAATTAAAAGTCACAAGAGAATTCACCTTGGTAAAAAATCTTTTTTTTACAATTTCCGACGTACGCTTTATTTAATTCTGGAAGCAAAGCTAATTTTATTTTAAGTGGATTTTTCGCGTCTAACATTGATGAATTTATAAATTGCGAACTTTTACTATTTGAAGTAATTACTGGAGTAGATCGAAGAAACACAATGAGATTAAATCGTATGCGGGCACAGGTGATTTTAGACTGCCGTCGTTTGCGAGTCATCTTTTCAATTATTCCAAACATGCGAAAATCAATTAGCCTTACAAATGAGACCACGTTCACAAAAATAAAAATAATTACTTAAGCGACTTTCAAATATCAACATGATTCATCGCACAGGTGCAAGTGATGAAATATAAAATTCTCTCTTTATGGGAATGACCGAATATTTCTTGGAAGAATAAATTCTACTTCTCTGAAGTTAACTTGAAATTAAAATTCTTTTAAAATCCCAAACTTACACCAAAGGGAAAACCCGTTTCGCGGAAAAACATTTGATTTCTACCTAGATTGTTAGGCATTACAATTTCTTTATATTAATGTATTTTCTACAAAAAAAAACAATTAGCTATGCCAAAAAAATGTTTTCTACGCCTCTGTTTCGGTTTTCATTAATGATAAAGGATTTCTTACATTTTAATAAACAGTAGGAGCTTAGGAAAAAGGTTGCGTGTGAAATAAAATGAACAATCAGAACACATCAATCTCTACCATGTTGAGCCCAAACAAACATATGGAAAAAATGGAGTCAAACTCTGACTATCCCCGAAGAAACAGCCCTATTGGAAAATATTTAAGCACCCGTAAAAATCCATTAATGAAGAAGAAAAATCTTTGCTTGAAAGAAGCTTGAAAATAATAATAGAAGGCCAAAGGGCACAAGCTGCAGCAATTAAAATTCTCCATCTAACTCTCGCGAACAGAATGCTATCATTAAGCTAGAGAACCCGCGGACGATAGCTCAATACTAGATGAGAGAACGGACCAACTAAACCGTGAGATACATCACATAAAAGAAACACAATGGAAACTTGAAAATCGTTTGGTAAACAATTCAATGGAAAATGCATATAAGTCACGCTGCTTAAAAAACCTGCCTATGTCGAAATTCTATGGCAAAACCAATGAACGTCCTATACGTTATTCACGTGAGTTAGAGCGCTTTATAAAAGCTACAGATTTAAGATTGGAATTTCAATATCTCATGTATGATAGCCTCAGTCGAATCTTTAATAAAATCTGAGAAAGAAACGTTCGAATCATTTAGAATGAAAATTGTAAAGCGTTTTTGAAACGGGACTATCCGAAGACAAATTTTGAGCTTCTTAGAATACAGTTTTCAACATATCCGAGAGAAAATGAGTATGGTTGAGCACGCGATAAAAGGCGTATTAATTCGATGATCGTCACACTTCACGAAAGAAGTGAGGAGCGCCATTTTAATTCGGAAGGTTACAACCTATTCGAACCTTTTGGCCGTAAAAAACTTTTATTCCAGTGAGTGGTCTAAATAGAACTGAAGATGATGCTAGACGCGGTAGAAAAGCAAATGATTTCACATACAATTGGACGGATGCGGGTCACTACGGTAGCCAATAAGGGCAAACCAAATGGTTGGCTTGCGAAGGCTATGGCTTACAGGTTTTACGGAACAACCCTTCCTCTAGCTAGGAAAGTCTAAAGAATGATTCATGGAACCGAGCTGGCAAAGCAAACCAGGCTCGGACTATTCACTCGATCAGAGATCTCAATGGCTGTTGGCGGGATGTGCCAGACCCGGCAGTCTCAGGGAACCAGAATCCGATTTCTGAGGGTAACGTAATCCGAAGAGAGTCTAGGAGGGTTACCACCCACATGAAATCAAACGTGAGTACCCTCGATCGAGAGTCTCGGACAAGAAGAGGTTCAAATGGTTTAGCAACACACGGTGATGTAAATGATGTGGTTTATCGCCGAAATAAGCAGGAATCAAACGCATATTATGGGCCTGGTGGCGGTTGCACGGCGCAAGGCGCAAGCAAATATTCATACCCTAGAAATTTGACTGCCGAAAATCAGGAAAAAATATGCTTGCAATTTTTATATTCAATTCCGCATGAAAGCGACCAGAAGATCTTAACAATATTCCACATTTCGACACCCTGATACTCGAAAACAATTAGGAAAAAGAATAAATCCTGCCTCGCTGATGATCGTATACGTTGACACCGACGCGAGGTGAGATTAAAATCTTAACACAGAGTTTTAAATTCCTAGAGAATAATTGCCAGAAGAAAAAGACTCCCATAATGATCACTATATCTTTTCCATCGCTAAAAGGACACAGGCAGTGAAGCCACATGCACGTCGAAGGATATTTTCAGCGCTAAATATAACAAAATGTTCACCGGCTTTATCTTACCAATACCTGGAACAAGTTTAATTGGGGCCATAATGCCAACCAACAAACGAAATTCAAATTCAAAAGTTTCAGAACATTAATAATTTAAACATAGATCAAATATTTTTAGTGGTGCCAAAGTAAGGTAAATGTTGCATCCTTGGGATTGGTATCACTGAAAAATTAAAAGTAAAAATTTATTTAATTAGTGAAACATTAAAACTTTGCACGAAGCAAAATAAAGTATTAATTACACCAGAAATCTCTTCTAAGAACAGAAAAGGTAGCGCTTCATATAACTTATCCAAATCTAGACAACAGCCGGAGGAGATAGAAGTCCCCGTGCAAATAGTGAATAATTCAACTACTGATGAGGCATTACATAAATTCATACTAATTACTATAAGAAAATAGGGCGTGCGCAAAAAAATGCAACAGCCTGAATAAAACGCAAAAACGTTGTTTCGCTGCTTTAGTCACCGAATTGAAGGACATTTTTATTCGCAGACCAGGACGGATCTCATTAAAAAGGAAGAAACCCTATTACGGCAGAACGTACCTGATTCCTATGGCTCATAGGAAAAACATAGCGAAATAAATTCAAAGTATATTGCAACTGGTAATAATTCTAAAATCCGCAAAAAATCATAATTAGCCCTAAAAACTCGTATTTATCGTTATGAATAAAATCAACATAAATGTATTTTTTCTTATGAGAAATACGTGTTAAACTTCATAGGGCTTTGGCTACCTCCGAATATCTTCTCTTTTTTTGTGAACAAGAAACGGACTTATTTTTTTGTGAATTGGCTTTGCATCTTCTATGTACTAAAATTGTCTTGGTTCATAGTTTTATACGTGCTCAGTACGTATTTGCTATTTTCACGGATTTACGGAGTATGATCTCGACTTAAGTTCTTTAACTATTTTGCATGTTGCTTCGCTTTATTCGCCTTCCTCTCCACGCTCAAAATCACTGTGGTTGCCGCCATCATGTTCAATCAGGTCGACACTGTCGTCGAGGTTAGCAATATCTACGAGTTTGCCGACTTATACGAGTTTGGCGCCATCTACAAGGACGGCACTATCGCGATAGCGATAATTTCCGCTTTCACTGGCGCTATTTTAATAGTTACCGCCACCGTGGCCGCCATCGTCGCAGGACTCACAACATGCCTCCAAACAAGTTTCATCTCCATTGGCATAGACGTATTTAATACAATAATTAAAAGTTTTTTAAAAGTAATTTTGTACAAAAAAAATCCTAATAAAGAGCTTTTTAAGTTTTTGGAACTCTGTGCACAAAGATAATAAATAATGATAAAAATCTAAAATAAAAATGTGTACTTAGTAGCGCGCCTGCTTGGGTCTCTGTGAATATAATGGCACAAACACCACCTAAATTGCACGTGGTCATGGGGTTAGTTTTAATTCTCGACAAGTCAAGTATTTTTTTGTAATCAGTAATAGATGGCAACACAGTAAATTTCATTGATATTTTTTCTATTGAAGTCTCGGAACAGTGGGTATATTCATTAGCCGGTATTGCCTTTGATCGGAAATGCAGTTTTACCATCGGTCAGGTTTACCATCGGTCGATAATGCAGATCCTTGTCATGGTTCGAGTCTAAGTCGTTATGTGAGGTACCTACATTCCCGACCCCAAAGCTCTACTTAGCAATGCGACTACTAAGGTACGCGTTCCCATCCTTAGTAAGAGAAGCAATACGCTGAGACGTGCAGCATTAAATATTCTAGAAGATTTCTGTACATGCACAAAAACTATATCTCCTTTGCACACAAAACAAATTTAGCCGTTAAAGGTATTGGGTGATTGGTTCAGCAATAATACAAAACAACAAATTTTAAAGAGACTAACACGTTTCCAGGAAATTGATTCTTAATGGGGATTACCCTTGATTATAAAAATAGAAATAAATATTAACAAATACAGCCCTATGCGATCCATTTTTACATTGACTTACGCCTTTCAATTAGAACGAAAAAGGCGCGTAAATATATATGGGAAATTGCTTAATTTTAAGAAATAAAATTCTGCTTTTTAATTCTATCAACAAACAGTTTATTCAAATTGCAG
>JAAAKG020032774.1:0-19499 GCA_010014905.2 Druon quercuslanigerum
CAAAAAGACGAATTTTCTAAAAAAAAAATTGTAAACAAAAAATTGAATAGTTGAATTTTTTATCATTTAAAAAAAATAAAAATTCAACCAATGTGATGAATTTTCAACTAAAATTATGTAATATTCAATTGGAATAGTAGCTACATTTTTAGTTAAAGAAAAATAATTTTTAAAGAAATAGTTAATATTTCAAACAAATTTATGAATTTTTAACTAAAATGATGAATATTTATCGGGAATAGTTAAATTTTGAAATAAAAAAATTATTTTCAAGCAAAAAGATTAATTTTGAGCCCAGTAGATAAATTTCTGCTAAAAAAGACGAATTTTCTACTAAACAATATAAATTGTCAAACGAAAATTGAATAGTTAAATTATCAGTTAAAAATATTAATGTTCAACCAAAGAGATGAATTTACAACTAAACTTATGGAATATTTTACTGGAATAGTTACATTTTTCGTTAATCAAAATTCAATTTAAAAAAAAAAAAACATATTTTCGACCACATAGTTTGAGTTTCAACTCAAACAGTTAATTTTCCATAGAAAAAAAAAATAATTTTCAACCAAAGAAAAAACGAAGCTTCAACGAAATAGCTGATTTTACAACTAAAAAGTAACGAATTTTCAATGAAAATTATGAATCTTCAAACGAAAATAATCATTTGGAATAAAAGAATTTAACTTTCAACCAGGTAATTAAATTTTCATTCCAAAAAAGACGAATTCTGAACAAAAAATGTAGTAGTTGATATTTCAACCAATTTTTTTTTAAATACCTAACCAAAAACAAAAAAGGACATTTAAATCAAGACAGTACCTTTTCTAGTCAAAAAAGGTACATGTTTTCAAAAATAGGTGACACAAGAAAGTTTTATAAGTTTTCAACTTTCCATTTGGTTGCGCTGAAAGCTACGATTGATTAGTAAAGAAAACTTAGCAAATAACGTAAATATGTAATTTACTGCTGAGTCTAGTAAATTTGAAGAAAATTCAAGTCAAATAAAGATATTTTTGTTCATTATAAATTTCCCATTCTTCTTAACCTTTCTACTAAAACTTTTTTGTTTTATTACATCGAATCGACATTACGGAAAACCGAAAATGCTTTCGAGACTTTCGCTACACACCTCTTTTTTAGAGAAGGATTAATAATTTATTTTTCTATTTTCTCCGAAATAAAGTATTGCAATCACATGTTTTTCAATAATGTGAATAAGAGATAATATATTATTGAAAAATTTAATTGTGGTAAATCATGCAACAATCCTATTCAGGATGACCGTTTTAATCCCATTTTAAATAATAAGAATTGAGCTGCAAATTGTCTTAAGCAATTTTAAGTTAGAATTATCAAAAATTTAACGATTACATTTTTTGTATAAGCTGAATAATTCCTAAATAAAAAATTAAACTTTTTTCATTTTAAATAGTTTAGATATGGTTGACAAGCTTCCAAATTTTTTTTCAAAATTTTGAAAATCTACTTGTTTTAAATTTATTCAAGTATTAAACTATTTTTTAATTTTGTCAGATTTTTTAATCCTATTTAAGCTTTTCATAATTCTTACAAAGCTTCTACATTTTTTGTTCGAAATCTGAAAAAATCTATTTTTTTTGTTTTAAATTAGACCCCGGGCTATTTTAAATGAATTTTGGGTACAAATAGCTAGATTTTGTCGGCATACGTAGACCTTTCGTTAAAATTATTTGAAATTATGTCAAATTTGTATATAATTTTGAGTCTTTGCAGACCATCTAAATATCTCTTTAACTTACTCGATTTTTTTAGGAATAGCACCTAGGTGAGCAATATTTTTTATACATAAAAATTCAACAATTTAACTTATATATTAAATTTTTTCAAAAAGAAAAATAAAAATTGGATAGTTCAAGGTTTAGTTTTCTTTTCAGTATTTAAATATTTTATTTATAAGTATTATTTTTAAGTTATTTTAAAATTGAAAATTATTTATAATATTTTACTAGAGCTTTTCCATCTAAGCGTTTTGAGCGTTTTCTACTAAAACTTTCCAATTAAAAGAGTTTTTTTTTAAGTTAAAAATCTGTAAATTCTTAAATTTTGAACGGATTCCAAACCGTCTTGTAAAATCAATTTATAATCACTTGTTAATTCCTTAATGTATAGTTCAATTTTTAAAATCTTTATCATTTATATTCACATTTGATCAATTAAAAAGATTTTTTTTATCAAAAGCTGTCGATTTCAAATGCTGCTCGATTTTTAATTTGTTAAGCCTTTAAAATTCTTTAGATGAAAAATGTAAACTTAAAAATTAAAGTCGAAAATAGAAATTTTGTAAGTTAAAGATTTTCAAATTACGCATTCTAAAATGAATGATATCATGATTGAAAAAGATAAAAATTGAACTAATTATTGTAATTTTTGTAATTATTGTAAAATTCCCGGTTAAAAAAAATTCACTGTCATTTCGCGGGTTTTCCAGGTCCAACGGTCGCCACCCTGCCATTCTCACCAAATAATTTGAAAAACTTACTCTCGCTTGATCGATATCCTCAATAGTTGCTTTTCGTGGTTGCCGTTTTCCATGAGCTCCTATTCGCTGAAGACGACGACAAGCAACAGTCGCGTAATGACTAACTTGGACATGAATTGGCCACTTGGCTACCTCTGGAAATTGGAAGTTCGGGTCTCGATGTCTATTCATATAACCTTCTAAATAAGGCTCAAAAGTGACACTAGGAGGAACAAATGCGAGGCACACTGCCATCAACTCCCAACCTCTCCTCAAACTTTCCTTCCGAGGATTCTCCGTAGTCTGACGACAAATCTGCACATAAAGTTCATCTCGCAGTGGTGGCTTCGAAAAAGCAGTATTTACGATTTCCATCGCGACTCCATCCAGCGTCATACCAACGTTGGCTTTCCGATCGCCCATGTAAACCTGAACCAACCGAAAGAGATTGCAGGCTTCTCGTTTCAACAACTTCTCCCCGTCAACGACGACCAGCATCGGTTGCGGTATTGGATCTTTCGACCAACTGAGAATGTCACGAACGCTGAACTTCTTCCGGAACAAGAGTCTAAGTCCCTTAGGTCTTCCGCAATTCAGATTGAGATTGTCTTGGGCGTATTTTTCAATGTCGCCTCCACTGGTATTATCGTCCCTTTTAGCTTCATCATAGTCGGTTGTATCGAAATTTCTTCCGGAAATAACAGCTTGGCTTGGTAGAGAAATTGGTCTTGGGGTTAAGGTGTCACGAGTTTCAGATTGAGTGATGTTTGTTGGAGGAGGTGGAGGTGGTACGATGGGGGCAGTCACATGCGGCCTCGTCAAGGTATCTGCGGTATTGTAGTAAGTTGCTAGGCCTGCTGTGTCGTAATTCGCCAGATCTAGAAGAGAAAAATTTTCTTTAGTTTTCTGATCCTCAATTTCCGGGCTCGGACTCAAATTAGAGACAGAGCTCAAATCGTCTAGATGGATTTAAAAAGATCGCATGGAATTTCGAAGAAAGTCCAAAAACGTCGCATAAAGTTTTTAAAGATACTGAAAAAATAGTATTCAAACAAACTTCTAACAATAGTCATTTAGCTTGAAAAATTCTAAATGTAAGTTAAAAACATTCCTTTCTGGACTGCTAAATTTGTCAGCTTGGATTATTTTGAAACGAGAGAGGTTAATATTTTACAATAATTTTTAAATTTAGGAATATTCATTTCGAACATTTTAATGTTAAAAATACTCAACAACTAAGGCTTTAAATTTCATGCGGTCGAAATTTTCAATAAAGTAGTCGAATTTACATCCCAAAGCTAAATTAAAGAAGTGTGCATTTTTAAAGTGAAAAAGTCTAGTGATTAAGAAAAGAGTTGACTTCTAAATCTGACACGATTAATTTTCAATAAAGAAAGCTGAATTTTCATCCAAATAATTAAATTTAACAATAAATTTGTTTATCCAAACAGTTGCATTTACAACTAATTAGCTAAACTTTTAACCAAATAGTTGAATTATCAATCAAAAATACTAGTTGACCAAACGGTAGCATTTTCAATCAAACAGTAGAAATTTCAATCAAAAGAGACGAATTTGTAATAAAATAGATGACTTTTTAACCCCATAGTTAAATTTTCATTTCAAAAAGATTAATTTTTAACCAAAAAATATGACTGTTCTATCATTAAATAGAAATACTTATCTAAAAGGCGAATATTAAAAAAAAACACTTAAATTTTTGGCTAATAACGATGAATTTTCGACAAAATAATTACATTTTCAATCAAATTGCAGGATTTTTAACCAAAAAGAAAGAATTTTTAACCGTGAAGTTTCTTGAAAGCAGGGGAAGAGAAATTCTTTAGAAAAGGGAAAATAGGGGAAAGAGTGTGAAGACTGTTATTGAATTTTAAATTAATCGATTTTAAACCTTCTCGGCTTAAATTTTGTTCAAACTAGCGTCAAGGTAGTGTCATAAGCATAAAAAAAGTATGAAATAGTATCAAGACTTACCAAAAGAAAAGATTTTTCAACAAAATACGTCAATTTGAAACTAAGAAATGTTAATTTTTGATCAAAACTGGTTTGGTTAAATGTTCCGTTAAAGAAATTAACTTTCAACCAAACTGATGAATTTTCAAATAAAATTGTACATCTTCAACTGGAATAACTGAATTTTGAACCAAAAATATGAATCTTCAGTCAAGAAGATAAATTTCTGCCTTAGAAGGTGAATTTTCTACAAAAAAAAATAACTTGTCAACTAAAAATTGAATAGTTAAATTATCAGTTTAAAAAATTACTATTGAACCAATGAGATGAATTTTTAACTAAAATGATGGAATGTTCAATTGAAATAGTAGCTAATTTTTATTCAAAGAAACATAATTTTTAAAAAAACAACTAATTTAAAAAAAAATATTTAACATTTCAAACAAATTTATGAATTTTCAATTAAAATGGAACAGTCGAAGACCAAGCAGTAGAACTTTCATTGAAAAGAAGACGAAGTTTCGATAAAATAGATGAATTTTTGACCAAATAGTTGAATTTCCATGTCAAAAAGACGAAAAAACGTGAATTTTAAACCAATAGAGATGAATTTTCGATAAAATAATTACATTTTTAACCAAAAAGAATGAACTTTCGACCAAAAATAGTTGGATTTACTGGGTGGATTATATTACTTTAGTCCGTCGTTCATCTAAAAAAAGAGACTGTAATTAAATGATAAATAATCGATTTGAAATTTTCTCGACTTAAATTTTTTCAAACTTGTGTCAATGGAGTGTCATAACTAAAAAGAGTGGGAATTAGTGTCAAGTTTGCAGAGATCACAGCGAAAAAGGAGCTCAAATATGGGGAAATAGGGTATTTTCTCACGAAAAATGCGGAAAATAGGGGGAAAATTAAACATTTATTTTTACATGTCGAAGAGAACAATTTTTTTTAAGAAATCTTATTTTTTAAATTTTCAATGTTTTTTTTATGATTTCTGCCATTAAAGAATTTATTTTTAAAAATAGTATATACTTAGGATGTTGAAAATCTATTCACAGTGATGTAAAAAAACCGAGAAAAAATTTGATATGTAAAACATTGCTCTTATAAATATTTCTATCCCAGATTTGTCATTTGTTTTTTACTATAATTAATACTTTAAATGTAAATTTAAAACTACACTCTTCAGTAGAACGAAATAAAAATGCCAAAATTAATTGAATCGTATGATTCGTAAAAATTTGTGGTTCGACATCCAAAGCAAGTAAAGAAAAAAATAATTTAATCGGTACATATCTTCTGTATTCATCGGAAACATTTTTTTTCGTGGTGTTTATAACGTTCCAAAATCGCAACAACCAAAATGAAATCCCAAAAATCCTAACTCACGACTAAAGTTTTTTTCCGAAAAAGCAAAATGATAAAATTTTTCTTTGGTTCAAGCTAAATAAATTTCAGGTTTGACATATTTAACTTTTTTTAAATGTGTACAGTTAACTCAATCCAAAAAACAGATTTTAGCACATTTAAAAAAAAATGTTACTGAGCAAACATTTATTTTTTAATTTCGTAATTTTTTATTATTTTTCACTAGGAAGAGCTGTAAGTATAAAAAATTCGTCATAATTTTTGAACCAATACGAAATATTTTGAATTTGAAATCGTAAATTTCACTTATTTAAAATTTGTTTTCACTTCTGTACATTTTGTACATTTTAAATAAAAAGTTTTCCCTCCTATGTTTTTCCTTCTAATACCTATTTAAAAAGTACTATATATTTCGTAACTGTTCCAATTTTATATTGAATAACAACTTCTGTTTCCAGTTTTTCATATTTTTAACATGCTTTAAAATGTTTCAGCTTCAAACTTTGTTTTAAAAAATATTTATTTTTAATGGTTTAGCACTTGAAACGTGTACCTTATTTATTCATAAAAAATGTCTGCAAGTATTGTAATTGCTTTAATTATTACTCAATAATGGGTATACTTACTAATTCCAGAGAATTTTCCGCGTAATTCAAATATTGTATTTTCAAATATCGTATACTTAAAGAGAATTCCCTAAAAAAATAAAACGTTGGTAAAATAAACAAACCTGCGTAATGATCTTCAAGATACTCTTGACTCGACGAATCTCCTTGATTGCTAGCAGCTTCGTCATCTGCAAATTGATCGTCTGAATCGTCATCTGCTCTCTCTCGGAGTTCGCTTCCCCTACCACCCTCTTCGTCCAGGGAGTCGTCACCTTCCTCTGTCAATAAAGGATCTCCGAATTTGTAACAACCCGAAAGCTTTGCTTGTTGTAAAATGTAATGTTGAAGAGGCAACAAGTGATCAGCATCAACGAGAAGGTTTCCATAGTAGGGCGAAGGCGGAGGACTTGGATTTCCATTGCTCCTTTTCTTCTTCCCATTATCAGGATCTACCGGAACTTCTATCTCATCTTCAACGGCACTATTGCTACTACTGTGACTGCTATTGCTGCTGCTTGTATTGCTACAGAGTCGCTGACGAGTTTGATCCTGACTTTGTTCAACCAAATAACGTTCGTGCATTGAATCATCATCCTTCTCGAGACGTCTACTCTGCTGCTGCTGCTGTTGTTGTTGTAGTTGTTGCTGCTGCTGTTGTTGTTGCAATTGTTGCTGTTGCAATTTTTGCTGTTGTTTCTGCTGCTGGACGAAGCTGTAACTACGAGCTAAAGGTTGTTGAACACTAGAATCTAATAAATCATTGCACGCTGCGGTTCTTCTATAATCCCTCTCTCTCTCCGAAACTTCCAAACTTCTCTGCTTTAATACATTTCCCATAACAGTTGCACCTCTGGCAAGGCTTTTGGACGGCTCATTCCTATCTGTGGAGATTGAACCGTACATTTCTCGGACATTCGCTTCTGAGAGAGAGGCAGAACATCCATGATGTCTCCTGCCAATACTACCAGTAGTATCGGGTTTACTTATATTTCGCGAAAGAGCAGCACTTGGATAAAATGACGAGCTGTTTGATTTGTCGAAGGAGTTCACTCTCTCCCTGTGAACCGATTCTCGCTCTCTATCTCTGAAGCGACTACCCGTCTCAATAAGTGAACCGTACTTGTCGGCCTGCGCTTTGTGACTGTAGCATTGTTGGAATTCTGGTGGACGATATGGCGGCATTTCCTGTCTAAAACCTCTACATTCCATAACTGTTTCTCGATATGGTGATGTACTTGGCTCGGGTCCATAAGAGCTTCTACTACTTTCTCTACCTGCAAAATACAATATATATTATATATTATACTAAATAATAAATCTCAGTTTGAGAAAAGAAAAAAAGAAAACGTCAATCTGTTCACGTAGATCTAAAGCAAGCTACTTCAAAAATGTCTCTCTGAATTCTGAATTCCAGAATTCTCCGGAATCACAGTGTTCCCTAAATTGCTTGAATGCTCAGAATAAATTGTTTAAATTAATTGAATTCTTCCAAATTCATGAAATTCTTACTAATTCCCTGAATTCCTTGAATTATTCCGAATTTCCCGAGTTTCTCTCGGCCATTTAGTCATTTATTTATTTACAAACTGATAAAAGCACAACAGTTTATTTTCATGTCTAACATTCACTTGAATATTTATTTATCGTTCTGCATTAATGAGGACGTTACAATATGACACACAACCAAAAATCCTGTTTCCCTTTTTTATGCTGTCAAAAAGGCTATAGGCCACGAAATATAATAATTATTTATTTATTGATAACATAGGGAACAGAAAATTTATTTCGTAAAAGATGCGAAGAAAATTCTGTAGAAATTAAATATTAATTTAGCGCAATATCACGGATAAATATGGGGGGAAGGTATCAAAATTGATACTGACACTGACGATTAATTTTACAAAATTTGAAAAATAATATTTAGCACTGTGGATATCAAATTCAAGGGTATTTTCGGGTTAACAAAATTCCCAATCATTGTCAATTTGTATATCCCCTAATTTCCCGTGATATTTCCATACATTGATATTTATTTTGCACGAAATTTATTTTACAGCTTTTAGAAAATAAATTTTCTATTCTTCATATGACCAAAAAACAAATATTTATTTCTATTCATGGTTTATTTTCCTACAAATACTACGATTTCAAACTTGTTTTTATTCCAACTTCCACTTCTTGCACAATGCAAAAAAAAAATGAACAATTTTTTGATAAGTTGCTGGGATTCTTTAGAACTTTACTTTTAATAGGAGCCCAAGAAAATTGAAAAATATTTACAATTTTAGATTTTTTTAAATTTAGGAAAACATAAGTTTTCATTATTTTTACAATAGGTTCTTAAAGAACGGACAAAAAAAATTTACCCTGGGTCCATTTTGTTCAGAATTTATATAGCTTCTATCCTCTTTGCAAAAAAATTGTAAACTCCGAGTTAATAAAATTAACAAATTATTAAAAGTTAACAACTGGGTGCGTCCACATATTAAGTCGTTTTAGTGTATTATTTTTAAAAATGATTTATTCAATTGACGATCGCATGTTCAAGAAATATTAAAATCTGTTAAAAGCTATTTTTTAAAAGGTATTTTTTAAAAGCTATTAAATGCTATTTTTAAAAATATTTAAAAAAACCACTTCAACGCTTCGTGATTTTTCGTGGTCGAAAAAACTGAGGGTCGTAACATACCTATTAAAACAAAACCTTTTTAATATGCATTTTAGTATTACAGTGCCGAGCAGAAATGTCAGTCTACTAAAAAAATCGTATAAACTTGCCTCTCTTTT
The DNA here is from genome assembly GCA_010014905.2 of Druon quercuslanigerum. Lineage (NCBI taxonomy): Eukaryota > Metazoa > Arthropoda > Insecta > Hymenoptera > Cynipidae > Druon > Druon quercuslanigerum. The sequence goes on from JAAAKG020032774.1 coordinate 9,247, forward strand.
TGCATAGATTTCTTAGCGAGAAATTAGGTTAAGAATCGAAAATTGGTGAAAAACGGAAAATGAGTCAGTTGTTCTCACATGCTATTTCAACAAACATTTATCAGAAATATGATTCAAATAGGAATCAATCGACGCGAAATTTATTAATCTTGGAACTGTTTTTTATCTTGCTACAGGGTGTCCACTGTTCAGCGATTCTTATGAATTAAATTCAAAGTCTTTTGCAGAGTTTTCAGGTTCAAAAGCACAGTTTTTCCAGGTCTCCTTTTTTTTCCATCAAATAAAGAAATAAACCTTTCGTAAAGATGTAAAAAATGTGCTATTTCATTTGAAACCTTTGTGAATTCCTTGAAATCTCTTGCAGTAGGTTAAAATCTTTTTGAAATCTTGAAATTTCTGTCAAATCTTTTGGGATCTTTTAAATTTTTGTAAAATATTTAAAATCTTTAAAAGCCTTGAAATCTTTGAAACTTGTGAAAAGTTATAAGAATTATTTTAAATTTGTTGAAACCTTTTGAAATAGTTTAAAGTCTTTCAAATATTTGTGAAATTTTTTGTGAAGTCTTTAAAATTCTTGTATTCTTTTGAAATCTTCATGACATTTTTATGAAATCTTTGCAATTTGGTGTTCACGCCTTTTTTAATTCTTTGAAATCTTTGTAATCTTTACGAAATGCTTTGAATTTTGAAACCTCTCAAATCTCCAAAATCTTTTAAAACCTTTAAAATCTGGTATACTGCAACCTTTTTCAAATCTTTCAAATTCTTGTATTCTTCTGAAAGTTGTAAAAGCTTTATGAAATTGTTATGAAAATTTGAAATCTGGTGTACACGCCTTTTTTAAATCTTTGAAGTCTTCGTAAAACGTTATAAATCCTTCTAAATATTTTTAAATTATTGAAATACTTTGAAAATTTTGAAATCATTAGTAGTGTTTTGTAACTAAATTCCTTAATTAATTCCTAATCATTGAAATACTTTGAAAACTTTTGAAATCTTTAGTAATGTTTTGTAATCCGTTATATCGCCATGGGTCATTTTAATTCTGAAACTGAATACACATTGAAATTTCCAACTAATAATTTTCATAGTTTGCAAATTGAATATAAAAAAAAATGTTTACTTTAACACTCTTTATTAGTGGATGCGAAATAAAAAACTTATAGAATGATTCACAATATTAAAGCCTGTTCATTTCAAGCTATAAAATAATTGGTAAAGTCTACAAAAAGTGTCAAGAAATCTCTTTATTTATTCTGTAACGAGTAAACGATACATTATATCTTGATAAATAAACAAGTTTTCAGTAGCAAAATTTGTTCTAAACGAGATATTTCTTTCATAATAGACCAGAATATTCAAATTACTTTTCGGATTTCAATAAAATTACTGTTTTAAATGATAAATAATTTAATTACCGGTTCTAGTGAAAAATTCAAGGATATTTTCAGGTTTTCAAGGTTAAAAAAAATAAAAGCTTTTTATACAAACTTTTAATAAAAGTTTATAGTTATTTTTGTAAAATAAATGAAAAGAGTAAGTCATTCAGTTTGAAGAGAAAAAATTTAATATTTCAATTACTGAAACAATTCAATTTGCAACAAAAGAAATGAATTTTCAAATAAAAGATAAAACATGTTCAAGAAAAAATAGAATAGTTAAATTTTATTGTTAAAAAAATTAATTTTCAAACAATAAAAAAGCAACTTTTCAATAGAATAGTTGAATTTTTAGCCATAGAGATAAACTCTCAACTAGAGAAACGAATTTTCATTCAATTTCTAACTTTTTGAGTTTTTATCCAAAATTGCTGATTAAGGAACTGATTTTCTTTTAGGACCTAAAAAAAGTGTGCCAAAGATCAACCTGATCCGTTCATTTTTTTCAAGAGTCATCGTGTTTACGGACGGATAGACAAGACATACGCCATCGTAAAAACTTGATTTTCGGATTTAGGGGTCTCGAAACGTACAGATCCGTTGAAAAACTGTGGTGTCAAATTTCGGATAATGCTAATACTTTCTCAATCATAAATGATGAGAATTTGTTTGTTTTTTTAAATTTGAAAGTATGATTGTTTTTATTTTTTCCTATAAAATAGAAAACTTTTGAAAATATGTATTTTTAAACGTTCTTTCAGTAAACATTAATTTTATATTTTTGAAATTCAGAACTATTAAAGAAAAACTGACCCTACTTAAAATATTACATTATTTTACGAATTAACTATAAACTTTTATTAATCATTTGGTATCAAAAAAGCTATTTTCATACCGGGTGAACCATTTTAATTGACGCATGCAGATATGTGTAAGCCAGATACGGAAAAATTGCTTCGACAAAAGTTGTTCAGGACCTTGGGCTGAATTTTCAAGGTAATTTGAAGGTCAGTCAGGTTTTTTAAATGGGAATCCCTATTTTTTACACCGGATACGGAAAGAGCGAAAAATTTTACGTCCGAAAAGATAGTTTTTAATTTGTTGTAGTGACCTTCGGAAGGTCAAGGTTAAATTTTGAAAAATCATATAGAAGCTGTTTTCTTTCAACTTTTGAGGATTTATGGGCAAACAAATGTTCTGGTAGGCTTGGGGTCCAAAGACCTTGACAAACTTGACCTTGAGGCAAGGGGAATCAAGGTAAACAAGCATCCCAAACATTTGTTGGCCCATAAATCCTCAAAAGTTCAACGAAAACAGATTCTGGACGATTTTTCACCATTTAACCCATTTAAAAAACTAATTTTTACTCTCAAATTACCTTGAAAATCGCCCCCCCCCCAAGGTCACAGTTTTTAGTACAGTCAGACCAACAGAGATATTTGCGTGTGACCATTAAAATAGCCTACCCGGTATATTAAATTTGAATTCTCGCAGAACACGGACGCGAACTCTTTCATTCGACATGAAGGTATCTAGTTGAAGAAGAAACTGTCATTCTAACGATAAGGCAGAAAAAATAACGCCTTTCTTTAAAATACTGAAAAAGATATTAAATTCTTACCATTTTTACTCTTATCCAAATCTAAATTTCCAGCCCTGGACTCTCGCTGGGGCTCGGTGAATGTCTTCTTCTTGAAGAGAGGAGTGCTCGTCGAAAGGGATAAACCTAAAGGCTGGGAGTCTACGGAAACTAGTAGCTTTTGATTTTTGACGCCCTCAAGGGTTCCACTCTTGTGAGATCTAATCTCTAAGCTACCACTAGGTTGTCTGGACGATTGTGAAGATATGACCTGTTGCTGGACAATGTTTCGTTGCTGATGCTGGTGTCGATGGGGTGAATCTAGCAGTCTATAACCCGTCGACTCCAGGGAAGTTCGACTATGGGAGACCGAACTGTCGCTAGATCGTCCCGAGTCCTGAGAATGATTATGATGTCGTCGAGTGGACGATTGGTCATGGTGCCTATGATGATGTCTGCTATTATGATGGTGATGATGATGATGACGCCTCGATGATGGAGAAGGAGATGGAGGTGATGTTCTAAGATCAACTCCTGCTCCAGGATTCATGCTGTGAGGTTTACTTATTTGCTGAAACAAACAATAAAACCAGGTATATTAAATCATTCGAATTTGAATGCTTTTGTAATTGAAGACATGAGAATGACTTCTAGACTATTTATCGATGCATATCAGAAGTATGTTAAAACAATTTCTGCTCTCACTCGAAAAAAATAAAATTTTAAATTATGAGGACTATATACTTCCATAATTTTGTCTGAATTTCGTTGTCCAGTTATTATTCTCATATTTTCGAAAATTCTTAAATTCCAGTTCGAACATTTTTCGAAATTTTGGCATATGATTATCCGCTTAGCGCACGATTTATAGCAACTTTGTTTATTTTTATTTAATTTAAATATGCCAAAATTGAACAATTTAAAATGGAATACTTTTAAAATTAGACGAATGCCAATTTTAAACTGTTGGATAATTTCAGATTTTTTAAATTAATCACAATATATTAAACTAAACATCTTTATAAAATTGAACCATGAAAAACTGTTTCCACAAGCTGGAATCACAGCGCAAACGAAACTCAAGCAAAAAAGGGAGAGAGTGTCATTTTTTCACGAAAAAGTCCGATAAAAAGTAACAAACATGGTTAAATAAACGATTTTTATATGTTTAAAATCGTTCCTATAATCAAGAAAATTGTTTATTTTTAAAAATATCATCCTTAATCGATAATCATTAATAACTTCGTCCTTACTATAATTAATACTTGAGTTTAAATTTGAAACTACACTGTTCAATACTCTTAGAATCGAAGTAAATGTAGATAAAGTTTGTTATAGATTCAGCGTAAGAATATTTTAGCTTTAAAGATTTATTTAAATTCGAAATAGTTTTAGTTTGAAAACGCTCAGAAAACATTTGTATTTTTTATTGTTAAGATTAAAAAAAAATAAATCTGAGGCAGCTTAACGCTCATTAACAGATTTAAAATTAAAGTGGCTCAATTTTGAGCGTTTGACCTAAAATTATTTATGAGTTAGAACACTTAACTTTGCAGGCTATCAACTTAAAATATTCATGTTTTAAATTATTTAACTTTGCACACTTCAGTTGGAAAGTGGTCTCTTTTTATCACTTGTTATTAAAATTACTATCTAGTTCATAAATGTTCCAATTTTATATATTATAAGATGTTCTAGCTACACATTTTTTAAAAGTGTTTTCTTTAATGGCCTATAGTTTTCAGAACTTGAAACTTGTTGCACTTAACCACTTATATTTGTATTGCCATGTATTATTTTATTTTCATTTTGAAATATAAATAATTTATAAAAGTGCTTTAATATTATACAGATGCATTTTATTATTTTCATGGACCTTGCTTTACATTAGAGCCCAAAAGACCAAATTTGTTTTAATTGAGAAAATTTATCAATAACATTTCGAATTTAAATTTAAATCAATTGTATTATTTCTAATAGATAATTCTTTGAGATAAAAAATATTAAACTTTCACTACACGCGGTAGCATATTTTAGTTTCGAAGAGAATAATTTTGTGTACGTAAATTTGCTATGCATCTCTGAAGAATCGAACCCTCGAGGACTACTAACTTCCTAGCTTTTGAACATAAACCAGCTTGTAAGTTCTCTAATAATATTTTTCCAATCATTCGTAATATTTTTTGTAATTTTTTTTTGTAATACAAAGAAAGTGATGAACCTTTTTTTAATTTTCATATCGAGTTCTTCGATTGTTTCTCGAAGTTCACAGATTCTTTACAAAAACACATCAATAAACGATGAATTATTCTTGTATCCAAAGATTTAGTTTGTGACTTTTTAAAGACAATTTTTTCCCCGTTTTTGTTGCAAAATCTACTAATTTGTGGAACTTTCGTATTTTCAGGTAAAAAATTCAACAATCTGGTAGAAAATTCAAATATTTGTGTTGAACATTCCTTTCTTTAGTTAAAAATTCGTTTTCTTTTTGTTTGAAAATTAATCCTTTTGGTTGAAAATGTAACTATCTTATCTTAACAATCTTATCTTATTATGTATTTTGTTAAAGATTCACCTTTTTTGATATAAAATGTTAATACTTTGTCAACAACGCAAGTATTTAGTTGAAAATTTGTATTTTTTTGTGAAGAAAATCAATGGTTTTGGTTTAAAATGCAACTATTTAGTTGAAAATGAATGTTTTATTTGAGGACTCGAGTCTTTTGTCGAAAATTCATCTTCTTTTGTTACCTTTCAAGTTTAAGTCAAACTATTTTGTTAAAAATGCAAGTAATTTGCCGTAAACCCGTTTTTGTATAGAAAAGTAATCTTCTTAGTTGAAAGATCAACTGTTTTGGACAAAGTTCGCCTTTTCAACTTGGAAATTCAACATTTTTGATCAAATTTGCTTTATATTCACTTTTGGTTGAAAATGAACCCATTTTGATTGAGAATACAAATTTTTTTTAGAAATTCGTCCTTTTTGGTTCCATTCAACTGTTTTTGACTTAAAATAAAAATCTTCTCTTGGTCAGCAAAAATTAGAGAAACATCTTTACGTAATTTATGCACGTAGTTTATTACTTCAGAAAAATTATTTTTCCAATACTATCAACAATAATGAAGAAATATTGTAAAAGACATTAGTTCATAATTAAAGGTCCTAAGAAATTTTTAAAAGAATACTCGAATATGCTTTATAATATAATAATTTAAAAGTACTGGGTTTAATACAATTTATACGCTTTGAATGTAAGAATTAAAAAATCCTGACTCAAGACACAAAAACGCGGTCATTTCCCGGATTTCCGGTTCAGTGACCACCCGGATTAATGTAGGTTTATATTCTTACTTGTTTTTACAACTAGCCAAAACTCTGATTTACAACTGCCTATTTTAATCGAGATTTTAATTCACGTCCGCTTTTCAAGAATGTCAGTGTGTGCCTCTAACATTTTCGAGGAAAGTGCAGTAAATTACCATATTAGCTACCAGGATGGGAGTTTCATGATGATTGAAACGTCCTGTCCTTCCAACAATCGGAGTTTGGGTTTGAGTCGAAACGGATTCCTTCCTCCTTGACTCATTTTGTTTCTGAGAATCAGTCGTTCCTCCACCACCTGCTGGTTCTGTGTTCTGCTTCAGTGTCTATGAGAAACAAAAGTGGTTAGCTTACAAATTTAACGAAAGAAATCGTACTGATTGAAGTAAAATTTTAATAAATTTCAATTTTATATCTTCAAAATTTAACTATTCCAAAAAAAACCATTCGAAATTGTATCATTATCTATTATAAACATGAAATAGTGAGAATTAATCAATTGCAAATATTCAAAATTGTACATTTTTAAACTGAAAATAATTTACAATTCTATATTTTAAAAATTCAAGACTTTCCAATTATAACTCTTGAAAATGGTAGAACTTTGAATAATTGTAAATCTTGAAAATATTGAAATTTTTTTATTGATTTAATTTACCATTAAAAATTATGAACTTGTTAAGTTTCACAATAAAAAATGCTCAAATTTTGTTGCGTTACATTTGAAATTTCATCATTTTGCAAGATTTAGAATTGAAAACTCTTAAATTATGACCTACAAATCATAAAAAATATCGCAATAACAGAATGTTTATTTATACATCTGTAAAAGTGAAGAATTTTCAACTGCAAATTGATAAAATTGAAGAATTAAATATTATACAAGTTTTATGTCATGCAAATAAAAATTCTGTAATTTTCATGCTACAGATTTTTAATGTCTTCAGTTTGAAAGACTTACAATTGAAAACTTGACTTTTAATTTCCGAAATCCACAAAATTGAAGCGTTCTTATTAATACATCTTTAAAATTGCAGAGTTTTCAATTGCGACTCTTCAAAAGTGTAAAAATTTGATTTGTAAAAAGTTTAAATTGAGATTTAATTTTGACAATTTAAGATTTAATATGATGCATGTTTCAAGATTTATAATTTAAAGTCCCGTAATTTTGATACTTTAAATTCGAAATTTCTTCAATTTGGAAGATTTTCAATTGAAAACTTGACTTTGGATTTCTACAATCATCAAAATCATCCAAATTTAAGAGTTTTTAGCTATACGCATTTTAAATTCAAACAATTTTAATTGTAACTTTTCAAAATCGTAGAACTTTTAAATTTTAAATCGTTAAAATTTTGATTTATTTAATTTGGACAATTAAAGATTAAAAACTATCGAAGTTTTAGGCTTTACAATCAAAAATTTTGTAATTCTGATGCTTTACATTTGAACTTTCTTCAATTTCAAAGATTCATTATTGCAAACTTCACTTTCCGTCTTCAAAACCATCAAAATTTAATGTTTATTTATACATTTTTTTAAATTAAGAGTTTTCAATTTTAAATCTTCAAAATTGAACTATAAAACAAAATTCAAAACTACCTCATTTTAAATGATGCACATTAAAAATTGATAGATAGATAGATCTAATTTCAGCAGCTTTTCAAAATTGTATGCTTTTATGATATAAACCTTTATCAAAAGTTGGCGAATTCGTAATTGTAAACATTTTCAAAATAGATCAGTATCAAAAATGGATACCATAACAAAGACTCATAATTACAGCATGTCTTTTAAAAACATCTTATTGCGATATAAAATACCATATTAACTTATTTATATATTTTTTGCTATTAATTCCTGCTGGGATAAAATCTTATATTTGAATAAAACTTACAGATTAATGAAAGCCGCTGAAAATAAAAATTCTATAAAAACTGATGTAGCTATTTTAATATTTATTTAAATTTATGATTATTAGGTATATTTTACAATACTTTTAAATTAAAGAATTTTTAAAATATTCATAACCCGGCAATCAAAACAAAAACGTTTAATAAGCGCGCTATTTTCACTAGTTACAGAATAAATTTTTTTTTCGAACTTTTCTTTGATTAAAAAAAATATTTAAAAAAAATAAGAATCTATAAGGATAAAACTTTGACACCACACGACACAATCTTTTTTAAATCCTACTCAAAAAACATTTCCAAAGAATTTGCCAACGTTCCAATGCTCATTCTTTGTGCTCACTAATTATTCAACATGTCAAAACCAATGAGGAATTCAGGATAGTTTATCAGGATGTTAAGCCTGGATCATTTTAGATCTTATTGGTGCTTGTTAATTCTGCTTTATTTGATATTTCTTTAAACATTTTTATTTCAAGTTTCATCAATCCGATTCCCGGCCCTACATCTATGAGATATGATATCCTTGAGAGTATAGTATACGCAATTAATAAGAGCCTCAATTCGTAATAATTAACGTTGTCATATATACAGGGATACAGAATTGACCTGATTAATAATTGCCTCAATTTGTGATAATTGACTCTGTAATTCCGAATTTCAGAAAGTTAGTTTCGGAGACAGCTGCACTTTTAACCTATATGTGCAGTGACATAGAAACGAGACAGAAACGTTTTCAAATTCGGACGAAGGACAAGGTTTCAACGATCCTCGCCATCCTCCTACTACACTCCCGCGCCAATACCTTAATATAACTATATATAGCACTAGTGAGTTGTAAAGTAAAACGTCCGTTCGAGAAAATACCGTTACATAGGTTTTCCGCTTTAATATACAAAATATAATTTATACTCTTATTTCTTACCGATTTTTCCAATAAAAATGTAAGTTAGGAGTGCCGCTTGTGACCACGTTTGTCCCATTAATAGTCATTCATAGAATCATTCAGTGGCAATATTAATTTTATGAACTGTTTATCAAATTTTTAATTTTAATTCGTTTTTATAATGCACATAAAACAAAAATTATAGTTTGAATGAAAACGTGTGAATGAACTGAGTGAGTAATGAGATAATCCTCAAAGGATTGTCCCCAATTTTGCTAGCGCGGCACTCCTGAAGTCTAAAATTCCATATTGGAAATTTCGAACTTTAAAACATATTATCGTAAAGAATTACATTCCGCATACTTTTCTTTCTCTATGAGAAATGCGTATTTTTTGAAATTTTTCAACAAATTGCAAAAAACGAGTTTTTTTCAATGTCAATTTTTAATTCATCTTTCGTCTTCAGCTCTTGCTCAAATCCACAGTTTTTGCAATTTCTTTATAAACTGTAGAGGCAATGGTCCTCGTAGCATTCCTGCTATGACTTTTAATATTTATTTAAAATAACATAACAAATTATTTTCTAGCCGAATGCATAAATCGCTTCACAAAATGTTTGAGCGTTTTGTTTAACGAGGAAAGTTTGACCGAACAAAAACTTCATGCAAAGAAGTTCTATAAAAAAGTATAGAGAACTTTTTTGCAAAGGCCTTTTTAATATAAATTATTAAGCAAAAAACTGTGGCCTTCCATGAGTCATGCGTGTTCTATTAATTCCGACACCGATGCGACCCGTTCGACCCTGCTCGACATATACACGCATGACAGATCAGTCGTTCGCTTAAAGTTTATCGTTCGCAATTTTTTACCTATAAAATTTATTGTAAACATTTTAAAAAGTTTTCTGCGAAAACTTCTCTATACTCTTTTTAAGAACTTCTTCACACGGAGTTTTTGTTTGCTGAAACTTGCCTCGATAAACGAAACACTCAAGCATTGTGTGAAACGAATTATACAATTGATTAGAAAATAATTTTATATGTTGTTTTAAATAAAAATTTAAATTTTCATCTTAAAATGTCACAACAAGAATTATATATATATTACCGCGATTTCGCTGGGATCGGGTGCAAATTTTCAGATTAGCACCCGATCCCGGCGAAATCCTGCGGTTGTC
>JAAAKG020032785.1:9171-19498 GCA_010014905.2 Druon quercuslanigerum
AAACTTTTTATAAGAGAGAAATTTTACTAATAATAAGAATAAATTTCAAATAAGAAGAATTTTCAACTAAAACAATGAAATAAATGAATTTTTTTAGAAAGAGTCTTAACGAAAAAAACGAACATTTTTAACGAAAAGGACAGGAATTTTAATCATCTAACGTAATTAACGTAAAAGCTTTCATGAAAGAAAGAAAGAATACAAAAAAAAAACAAAAAATTTGTAATCTGTAATCCTCTTTTTTTCCTTTCTTTAATTACCTGATTCTATCAAGATTTTTTTCAGAACCCTTTACTTTTCCCTGAATTTCTCTAGCCAATAAAATTCCCGGACTTTTCCCTGACGCGACAGTGGAAAGGGTGTAGCAGGTGGAAAGAGGGAAAGGGGTAAGGGGAAATTTTCCCCCTACGTTGCATTTCTCCCTAGCCAAACTGCAGCCCCTTTACACCCCCGAGAGTGCAGGCTTACACACCTCGTTTCTACCCCGAAAAATGTTATCGATCCTTCTCATCTCAGGTCTCAATTATAAAACGCTTCAAAACATGCTACCCTCATGCAAGGGGCTATGCACTATGTAGGGACGATATGGATGAAAGCAGTTACGTGTGAGACAAGAAAGCACCGAGCTGCTAACGAAAAGTTCCAATGAGGGGAGTGCGAACTTTTGTGTATTTTTTTTTCGTTTTTTTTTCAGGATGGTGGTTCCTTTCCTTGATACGAGTTCAACCCTTTCGGCAATTGCTTTTTTTATGTAATGTACGTGGTGTGATAGAGAAGTAATCAATTTAATTCGAAGTTGGATTTTTTTGTTGTTTAGATATTTTTAGAACTATCAGATTTGGACAGATAGGATTTATTTTTAGCTGCGATATTTGGAATTAAATTTTAACATCTCTTTTAGTTTTTGACCAGTTCTCAACAAATGTTACCGTGAGAATTTATGAAATCAACTCTGCATCTCTTATTTGACATAAAATCTTTATCATCTTTTCTTATGAAAAATATGGTGATTTTCGTTATATGACATAAAAATTGATTTAAACAATTTTTAATTGCAGACTTTGCAATTTTTTCCCTATTTCCTATATTACTTAAATCTGATTTATTTTAAGCTGCGATATTTGGAATTAAATTTTAACATCTCTTTTAGTTTTTGACGAGTTCTCAACAAATGTTACCGTGAGAATTAATGAAATCAACTCAGCTTCACTTATTTGACATTAAATCTTCATCATCTTTTCTCATGAAAGAAATGGTATTTTCGTTAGATGACATAAAAATTAATTTAAACAATTTTTAATTGCAGACTTTGCACTCTTTTCCCTATTTTTTATATTACTTGAATCTGATTTTTTTTGAGCTGCGCTTTTTCAAATTAAATTTTAACATCTCTTTTCGCTTTTCACCAGTTTTCAACAAATGTTACCGTGAGAATTAATGAAATCAACTCAGCATTGCTTATTTGACATAAAATCTTTATCATCTGTTCTGATAGAAGAAATGGTGACTTTCGTTAAATTGCATAAAAATTTATTTAAACAATTTTTAATTGCAGACTTCGCACTCTTTTTCCTATTTCCTATATTACTTAAATCTGATTTATTTTTAGCTGCGCTATTTCAAATTAAATTTTAATACCTCTTATAATTTTGTTCGAGTTCCTGACTAACGTTACTGCGAGAATTTATGAAATCAACTCTGCATCTTTTCTTTGACTTTAAACTTTTTTTTATCTTTTCTTAGGAAAGAAATTGCGATTTCCGTCAGATGACATGGAAATTGATTAAAAGGCTTTTTAATTGCAGACTTTCCTTTTGTCGTACATTCATAAAATCTGATTTATTTTTAGCTTCCATGTTTCAAACGAAATTTTAACACCCCTTTTAATTTTCGACGAGTTCGTAACAAATGTTGCCGTGAGAATTTATGAAATCAACTCTGTTTTAATTCCTTGACATGAAACCTTTTTCATCTTATTTTATGCAGATAATTGTGATTCTGGTTAGATAAAATAAAAATTTATTTCAAAATTTTTGTAATTTTAGACTTTTCACTCTCTCCTACTTCACTATTTTACAATTTTTAAAGAATTCCTCTTGTCTCTTTTTTTCACGAAAATTCCTCTTTTTTAGGTTTTTTTCTAAATGAGAACTAAGGTAATAGAACTTATAAGAAAATTGATCTGCTTTTAGTTGAAATTTAATCCTTTTGGGTTGAAAACTTATTATATTGTTATTTTAGAATTAATTTCACCTCTTGGGTTGAAAATTTACTATTTTTTTTTATTTTTTAAAAATTAATTTTTGTATCTTCAAATTTAAATATTCCATGTTTTGCAGTAAATGGAATATTTATGAGTCGAAACTGTTATTGAACTGTTTTTTATTTCAAATTAAAATCTTGTTTACTTTAATATCAATTATTATTAAATGTTCTGTTGAGAATCAATTACTTTTCGTTTATAAAATCGAAAATTTTGTCATAAATTACCTTTTTTTTAAATTTAACTATTCTGTCGAAATAATTTTTTTTTTGTATCGCTAATATTAATTTTTTTAATTTGACGATTTAACTATTTTGTTAAAAAAAAATTCTTTTGTGGTTTAAATGAAAGACAGGTAAAAAATTCGATTCTTTTTAAATTGAAAAATAATGTTCTAAACTCAAAATTTAAATATTTCATCTTTGGCTCGATTTTTTGTTTAAAACTTACTTTTTTTAGTTTAAAATTCCACTATCGTGTTAAAAATTCATGCATTTTGTTTAAAATTCGTCTTTTGTTTGAAAATTTAGCTTTTCGATTAAAAATACAACTATTTTATTAGAAATTTAATAATTTTTTAAAAACTGAACTATTTTTTTAAAATTCACTTTTGTGATCCAAAATGTAACTTTTTTGAAACTTTTTTAAAAAATTTTTAATTAATTTATTACCCTTAATATTTTTATCTTTTTTGTTCTAAATTCTTATATTTGACTTGAAAATTTAACATTTTGGTTAAAATGTCATTTGTTTTGATAGAAACTTAAAATTCTTGGTCAAAAATTTACATTTTTGGGTTCACAATTCAACTGTTTTGTAATAAATTCATGTTTGAGTCTTCGAAATTTCACTATTTAGTTGAAAATTAATTTATTTTGTTGAAAAAGTCATCTTTGTTCGTAGAAAGTTAAACTATTTATTTAAAAATTCATCTTTATACTTAATAATTAATCTAATTGGTTAAAATTTGATCTTCTTTTCTCAAAAACCACTTATTTAAAGATACACCCCTTTAGTTTGAAAATTTAACTATTTGGCTATAAAATCCCCTATGGTATCCCGATTATGGTACAAAATTACCCTTTTTTCCTGCTTTACGAGAATTTTTAACTCAGAAGTTTTTAATTTAATTATTTCTTTATTTATTCTATGGTAGTTTAAATTCTGCTCCTGGTATTTTAAAATTTAGTAGCCCTTACAACTGACTTTAAACAAAAATATCTTTTAAAGCACAAAAAATTAATACTCTTAACTCCCGATATAAGGACCCCCGGTTTAAGAAGATTTCTAGGACTAGTGGCCTCTGCAGTTTCTTAATGAGAGGATCGGCTGGGCCGAAAGAGAGGTGGTTCTCTGTCAAGCGTGACAAAAATCACAAGGGCCGCACTCTTAGCGCCTTAGTTGCATCAGGTTGCGTCATGCGTCAAAATCCAACAAAAATTAATCCTGAGCTTAGCCTGTCAACGTTTGGATTCTCCTGAATAAGGTGTGACTTCCACCCCCTCTCTCATCGACATACAATACTGAAATATTCGATTCGACACTTGCAGCTCGAATTTCCAAAGCGCCTACAATAATTAATAGAGTACGTGCCTGAGCAGCCGAACTTATTGGCGCGGCTTTACGTGGAAAATGATAAATTGACAAAAGTGCAGGAGAGGGCGAATGAACGTGACAGATCCGTTCCTCCCTCTTCCAGTCTCTATTCTCTGAGCACACCCCGACCCCTATTTTTTTACAGCGACCAGCTTCCTATTGATCGAATATTCAAAATTTCAGAAACGCAGTTACGATAGGAATGGCGAAGCAAAGAAGAGGGACGTTAAAAAAGGAAGGAAGAAAGAAAGAAAAAGGAGAAAGAAAAGAGGAAACGCAGATCGAGTGGGGAGTCCTATAGTGGGGGTGTCGCGATGATATTGGTGATGGGTGAGTATCGGAGAGGGGGAATAGGTTCGAGCGACTCCCTTCCCAAAGAATATCTCTTTTTATTTCTCCGAAATATTTTTTGTTCCCTTTCCAACCTACCCCCACTTTTTTCACCCTTTACCTGAAATATGAATTATTACTCCCGGTCTCTTCGAACCACAATCTACCTTTTCTCGGCTCCCAGAACTCGCTCATCATCCCTGCGAAATTTAATTGCTAGCTTTTTATTAAAAGTATCGACAGCTCCTCTTTGTTTACGACTTTAGAAATTAATGCCAACCACTCCCTATTGGTCGCACGCGGCTGCTGGTTATCATCCCCTTTTTTCGTCTTTCCTGGCGAGGTAGGAAAGTAATTTTCCCAAGTTGGAAAAAAACGGAATAGATTCTTTCTCGCGGTTAGGAAAATTGGTGGCAACGTGTGTTTCAGGAAGAGAACTAAAATTCCGCGGTCTCAATTTCGCTGTTTCGCTCGCAGTCTTCGGCCTCGTTATTAACGCGGTTATTAAAAAGAACCGGCGCTTTTAATAACGAAAGAACTTTCCCGGAATCTCAAAACTAATGTATTCATTTTGCGTTTTTATAACAGATTTCTTCGCCGCAGTCCTGGTTGCTGATAGCCTGTTCAATATTACGCGAAAAAAAGTCTTAGTTCATTTAGGTTGGCAGAATGCGAAGCATTTTTAGCTCGGAAACGAGGATATTGAAAAATCTTCTATCGGGAAGGGAAACTAATGGATTAATTTAGAATGATTAATGTTTAAGGGGAACTTTTAATGAGAGAAAATGATTTGATTAGAGGGACGTAGAAAGACTATTTGAAATATGTGAATTCGAAGACAAATTTATGTAAGAACGAAACGTAAAAAGTTGCTGAAGACTGGAAAGCAATCCGCTTATCGGATGAGACTTCAGCAGTACGACCCGCATAAATATTGAAGCCCTGTTTAGAAAGGCTGCCACTATTTTCTAATATAGAAAATATGTATTTTACAACCAAAAGTTTTCTACATTACTCAGCAAAAGATATTTATAATATTAAAAAAATAATTTTATTTTATGTTTTATTAATAAATTTAATTGGAAAATTCATCTTTGATTTTAACATTAAAGGAGAACTCAAAAATGTGAGTTTAATTTTGGAAGCAAATTTAGTTTGGTTCTTAATAATCAATTCTTCGAAAATTGTCAATCTTTTTTGAAAATCTAATTATTTTAAAATTAAAATTTCAATTTTCGACGAAAAACACTTAAACAAATCAAATTTGTTCAAACTCGCAAATTTTATTTTTTTAAATAAAATACCTTAGATATATTTCTAATAATTGTTAATTAGAAATACCAATTTTAAGAGCAAAAAAGTAACATTTAATAACAAAGAATTATTTAGGATTAAAAACATAACCTAAAATTGTTTAAAAATGGTAAATTTTAATTGAAATCTATATTGTAATTTCCGTTCAAAACCGCTATTCATTAAGAACCTAAACCGCTATTCATTAAGAACCTAAAACTGTTAAAATATGTTCAATGATTTTTGAAATCTAATGATTTTTCAGTAAGACTATTAACTTCCGGTGTGAAATACCAACATAACCAAAAACTGATACAAATTTGTAAATATGCTTTAAAATATATTTTTTTATTATTAAAAAGTACAACCTCCGATAAAAAAACTAAGTCTAAACATTTTATTTGAAAATTCATCAATTTTCAGTCTCAAAACGTCAACTTAACCTAAAATTGTTAACAATTTACGAATTTTCTTTAAAATCTGATGAGTACAAACAACAATTTTGAGTGAAATAGGTAAAAAAATTTAAAAAACGTACATTTTTGAAGGTTTTTAATTTTTTAAATCTTAGCCTTTTTTGTTAAAAGTGCCCATTTCCGGTTTAAAACGGTAACATAACCTAAAAAATTTCAAAATTATAATTTTTTCTAAAAATCGATCTGAATATTTTCTCTGAAAAACTAGCTTAATCTACAATTGAACTAATTTTTGTAGTTTCTTTAAAATCTTATGGTTTTTTACTAAAAATTCTTATTTCGGGTGAAAAACAACATAACCTAAAATTGTAAAATATAATTTTTTAATTTAGAAAACGATCTCCAACAAAAAAAATAACAAAAATGGTTAGAAGATTCACAATTTTGTTCAAATTTTATTCATTTTTGTTTCAAAATACGGCAGTTTTTAATATAAATCTAATAATTAAAATCTCATCATTATTTAATATAAAATATCAATATATTCTGACACAAAATACAAACACAACATAATATTGGTTGAAAATTTTAATATTTGGGTAAAAATCTGTTGCATTTTTAGTTAAAAATTAATTTTTTAATTGCAAACTTAACTACTTTATTTTTAATCAAAAAAATGTATCTTTTTGGTTAAAAATTCCAATATTTTTTTCAAAATTCCTGTGATTTTCTCAAATTTGTTTTTTTCGGTAATAAACTTATCTATTTCTTAAAAAAAAACATATTTTTCGTTGATATTCGTTCATATTTTCCTCTTCAGTGCAATTCTGAACTCTTTTGTTGACATTTTCTTTAATTTACAATCTTAGTTCAAAATTAATGATTTAAAAAAATATAATTTCTCTGGCTAAAAATTCAATAATTTTGTTTAAAAATTTGATTTTTTTCGTCGCGAATTTAATTTAATTTGATGTTTTAGCTGAAAATGTAATTACTTAATTTTGTTTCTAAATTGATATTCTCAATTAAAAATTAAACTTTTCTGCTTGAAAATTTATTTATTTTATGGAACATTCATATCTTTTGCTGAAAATTCGCATATTCTGGTGGAAAATTCGACTGTATTGTTGACAATTTGTTCTTTTTTATTAAAAATTCCTCTTTCATGGTAGAAATCTCATATTTCTTGGATAAAAATAAATTTTCTCATTCGAAAATTGAAATTTAGTAATGGAAAATACAACTTTTCTCAAAAATTCGTCTTTGTTGACTTGAAAACTATTGGTTAAAACTTCGAGCTTTAATTAATATTTTTAGGCTGAAAATTAAACTATTTTATTAAAAGTTTAATTATGTCGTTAAAAATTAAATTTATTTGTCGCGGTCAGAATACAACTGTGTTCGAAAAATTGGTCTTTTTGCTTAAAATTTAAACAAATTGGTTAAAAGTTCAATTATTTGTTTAAGAATGGTTTCATTTTTCTTAAAATTGTAATGTTTAGTTGTCAACTAATCACAGCAAAAACTTAAGGTACAAAATTTTACAGGTAATCGTTGAAGCAAGTTAGACGCGAGGTGGATACACCAAACCAAGGTAAACTTTCCGCGGCGGAAAGTTTACCTCAGTGAGGAGTACAGCCCCGCACCTAGAATTAGTTTGTCAAGTCTCTGGTTGGATGTTTAAAATTTACATTTCTAGATTCTTTTCATAAGAGATTGTTGTTTATGTTTCGCAAAGTTCAAGAATCGCTGTCAAACGGACATAAATTGTTTCATTTTTCTCAAAATTGTAATGTTTAGTTGTTAACTAATCACAACAAAAACCTAGGGTACAAAATTTACAGGTAATCGTTGAAGCAGGGTAGACGCGAGGTGGATACACCAAACCGAGGTAAACTTTCCGCGGCGGAAAGTTTGCCTCAGTGAGAGGAGTACAGTCCCGCGCCTAGAATTAGTTTGTCAAGTCTCTGGTTTGATGTTAAAAATTTGCAATTCTGGATTCTTTTCGTGAGAAATTGTTTTTTTTTGTTTCGCAAAGTTCAAGAAACGCTGTCAAACGGATGTAATTATCTTTATTATTTCGCGTTGTTTGTCAAAAGCAAGAGTTCCCTCACGATGGGAATGAGATTAATAATGCATGTCCACTATTAATTTTCTCTGTTGTGACTGTGGTGTCCATTAATAAATAGTTAATTGTGACAATATCACTGTTTGCTCATTGATAGACATGGCTAATGAACCTCGCAATGTGCAACACTGGCGGTAAACGGATTTTACAGCCCGTGCCGAGACGTGACTAGATTTCTGGCAGAGTTTCTGCTCTGACTGAATTTCCACTGGAAAGGTTTATATGGAAGCTGCGATAGTGATGCAAACTCATATTAATGCACGTGCACATTTCTATCAAATAAACAAAGCCCTTTTCTGAAATGGATACAAAAATCGAGTCAATTACAGAAAAGAAATTTATTTTTCCTACGAACAGGTGATTTATTTTTATTTTTTATTTTGATTGATGAAGATTAGGTTATTTTAATTTAGTGGCTTCGGGAATTAAACATTTCAGGTTAAAATTATTCGAAAATTAAATAACAGAGTGACATTGGAATTAAAAAATTCCAGCCCTTAATAATAATAATAATTTTCTCTTTTAAAGTAACAAAACCTGAATTACAAATAATGTTTACGTATAAAATCGAAGCTTTTTACACTTTCTAATTGAAAATTTTTCAATTTTCAATTGAACTGCACAAATTTTAATTATATATTAACAATTCTTCTCTGGAGTCTGTATTCTTGGAAAAATGGGATTACTTATTTGGTTTCCTTAACTTTATATTTTTAGATATAAAAAATTTGCTTTCTGAACAGGATTATTATTTATTAAAATAATATTTATTTAAATCTATTTAATAACTTTAAATACAATAAATTTCATATCAAATATTATATTGCAATTTTAATTTGTTTCTTCTTCTATTAATAAATTTCCATGTTAGCTCTTCATAATGCAGGTTTAAAGAATTAAAAATGAAAGGCGTTTGAATTTTTAAACGGTTGATACAAATATTTTTGGGTTGAATAACTTTTAAAAATTATATTAAGTTTGAAGGGAGAATTTTTTTTTAAATTGGAAAATGCCTTTTTTGTTTCAACTTTTTTCATTGCGCATAAGGGGTAACTTTTTATTTTCACTGAATCAGAAAAGGACATTTTTTTATAATTAACGTTTTTATGGATCTGTAATAAACTGCATTAATGTTCTTAGTTTTTTATTATTTAAAAAGGTAAATTTTTGTACTGTAAAAATCTTTATAGAGTTTAAAGACAAAAGTAAGTTTGTTTTCTGAATTTAAAAAGACAATTTTTTCTTTTTAACATTTTTATAGAGTTTAAGCGAGACATTTTTTATTTTTATTTTTCCCCCGCCTTTGAAGAGAAAAAAATTAATTTTTAACAATTACATTGAGTTGAAAATGTTTTTAAATTTAATTTAAGATTTTTTTTCTAAATCGGAAAAGGTATTTATTATTTTTAAAAGATTTTCATTGACTTAGAAAAAAGGAAAGTTTGATTTTCAGTTTTTCCTTCAATTGGGAGGGTAATTTTTTATTTTTAGTATTTTTATTGATTTAAAACAGAGAATTTCAATTTTCAATTAAAGAGATTTTTTTAATGATTTCTACAACAAAAAAGTAAAGAATAAAACAAAATTTTGATTTAATTTTTTCTGAATCGGAAGAGGAATCCCTTTATTATTCTCAAGATATTTATCAATTTGTACAGAAGAAAATTTCGGTGTTGGATTAAAATAAAGCATACAAAATTAATAATTAATTAATAAAAAAAATTAATTAATAATGGATAGAAATAAAAGGGATTCCTCTTCCAATTCAGAAAAAATTAAATCCAATTTTTTGTTCTATTTTTTTTTCTACTTTCAGATCAATAAAAAATGTTAAAGATAATTAAGTTAATTCTTCAAATTCAGATAAAAAAACTCAAATTAAAAAATTTGTGTCTTAGACTCCATAAAAATTTTAAACTAAAAATACGGCCTGTTAAAAAAATAATAATAAATATTTTGTTCTTTTTGACTCTATAAAAATCTAAAAAATACTAAAATTTTACCGTTCCAATTCAGAAAAAATTGAAAACCAAACTGTTTTCCCTTCCTAATTAATAAAGTTTATAAAAAAATGTCCCTTTTCCAATTCATATAACATTTTTAGTAATAAATTATTCGCCGAAATGATGTGAAAATTTAAAAAAAGGGCCTATTTCAATTCAGAAAATTTTTTAATTAAATTCCTTCACTTCCAATTCAATAAAAATGAGTAAAATATAAAAAATTAATCTTTAAATTCTGAAAAAGTATCAAAATAAAAAAAGGTTTTTTTAAACTTGAAATTAATATTGAAATTAATTA
>JAAAKG020032796.1:0-44130 GCA_010014905.2 Druon quercuslanigerum
TAAGAGGACTGGTTTTCTATAAAAAAAGACGATTTTTCAAGAAAATATATGAATTTTCAACCAAATAGTTGAATTTTACCTAAAAAAGATCAAATTTCAATAAAAAGAAAAAGAATTTTCTACACTATTATTAAATTTACAAGCCCAAAAGACAAATTTTCTACAAAAATTTTATTTCAACTTGTTAATAATACCAGAAAGACAAATATTCATCAAAATAATGAATTTTTAACCAAATAGTTGACTTTCATAGGGGGAAAAAAAAATAAATTGTTATGAAATACATACATTTTCAACTAAATATTTTAAATATTTTTGTTTTAAATAATTATTTTCTACAAAAAATGAATTTTTAACAAAATGCATATATTTATTATTAAATAGTTTAATCTTTACCTAAAAAAGATCAATTTTCAATAAAAACAAAAAGAATGTTCTACATTCTTATTAAATTCACAATTTCAAGAGACAAATTCTTTACAAAAAAGTTTCATGCAAACTTGTAAATACGAATTTTCAACAAAATACATACATTTTTAATTCTAATCAAATAGTTAAATTTTCTACCAGTAACACAGAATATTTAACAAAATACATAAATTTTTAACAAAACAGTTCACTTTCACTGCAAAAAAGACGAATTTTTATGGAATACATACATTTTCAAATAAATATTTTTTTAAATTGACGAATTTTCAACAAAATACTTGAATTCTCATCTTAGAGAGATTAATTTTCAAACATACAGTTGCATTTTCAATTTAAAATAATTATTTTCTACAAGAAAATTAATTTTTAACATAATACATATCTTATTTACCAAATAGTTAATTTTTAAACTAGAAGGACTGATTTTCTATAAAAAAAGACGATTTTTTAAGAAAATATATGAATTTTCAACTAAATAGTTGGATTTTTACCTAAAAAAGATCAAATTTCATTAAAAAGAAAAAGATTTTTCTACACTATTATTAAATTTACAAACCCAAAAGACAAATTCTCTGCAAAAAAGTTTCTTTTCAACTCGTTAATAATACCAGAAAGACAAATATTCAACAAAATAATTAATTTTTAAACAAATAGTTGAACTTTCTACCGAAAAAGACGAACTTTTATGAAATGCGTACATTTTCAACTAAATATTTTAAATAATGGACGAATCTTCAACAAATTACTTGAATTCTCAATTTTAAAAAATTAATGTTTAAACATACAGTTTCATATTTAATTTAAAATAATTATTTTCTACAAAAAAAATTAATTTTTAACAAAATACATTAATTTTTTACCAAATAGTTGAATTTTAAACTAAGAAGACTGATTTTCTATAAGAAAAAAAAACGATTTTTCAAGAAAAGATATCAATTTTCAACCAAACAGTTATTTTTACCATAAAAGACGAATTTTCGCCAAAGTACCTTAATTTTTAACTAAAAAGTTCAATTTTCTAATAATTTGTTTAATTTTTGAGCCGAAAATGCGAATTTTCTGTCAAAAATTTGAGTTTTTAACCCAAAAATATACATTTAAAAAAAGTTTAATTTACAACCAATCAGTTGGATTTTCAACAAAATAGAAAAATTTTCAGTTAAAAAAAAAGTTTAATTAAATAAAACAAAAATTCTTAACTAAAATTATGAATCTTCAGTCAAAAAAATGAAATTTTAAGAAATTAGTTTTAACTTCCAACCGAAAAATTGATATTTCAATAAAAAAAGATTTTAATTGAAATTAAAAAACTTTTGGTTTTAACCAACAAGAACATTTAAACTTTCACCCAAAAAATGTGAAATTTTAACAAAAAAGTTAATTTTTCAACCGAACCCGATTAATCTTTAACCAGATAGTTGCATTTTGAATCAAAAAAGATTAATTTTTTTACAGAAAGATATTTTACATAGATTTTTATCCAAAAAATATGTTCTTACTCGATTGATTCTTTTTTACCTAATTCCTCTTTTTCCCTATTTACTTAAAAAAATTTCTTAAAACACCTTAAATGGAGAAAAAATATTACATTTTTAACCAAAAAAAAATCAGTTTTTAATCAAATAAATTATCAATCTTTAACCAGCAAAATCGATTTTTAACAAAGTAGTTCAACTTTTAATCACGTAGTTGAATTATGAACTAACAAATATGAATTTTTAACTAAAAATGTAATAGTTGATGTTTAAACCAAAAAATATATTAATTTTGAATCAAAAGCGGCTCAATACATCATCAAAAAATCGCTTTTGAACCAAATATTAAATTTTGTATCCAAAAATATCATTTTCAACCAAGTAGTGGAATTTTATACACAAAAAAAAGAATTTTCAACAAAAAAGTTGAAATTTAAACGAAAAAGGTTGGCTTTATCAAAATATTTGAATTTTCAACAAAGTAATTAAATTTTTAACAAAAAAATTAAAATTTCAACAAAGTAATTAAATGTTCAACCAAATAATTAAATTTTTTACCCTATAAGAAGATTTCCCACCATTTAAATATAAACCAAAAAATATACAATTTTTGTCAAAAGAGATAGATTTTTAAACCAAAAAGACGAATTTTAAACAAAATAGTTGATTTTTTAACTGAGAGAGATTTTATTCAGTCAAGAAAAAAAAGAGTTCAACCAAACTGTTAAATTTTCAACCCCAAAAAGTATGGCTTCATTAAAATTTTTGAATTTTCAATAAAGTAATATATATTTTTTAAATAATTCAATTTTGAACCCTAAAAGATGCATTATCCACCAGTTGCATTTTTAACTAAAAAAATATGAAATTTCTACCAACGAATTGTTGAATTTTTTAGCCAAATAATTACATTTTCAAAAAAAAAAATTTTAACTAAGAATTATTTTTCTTTCAATGAATGAATTTGTAACAAATCGTTTAAATTTTGAAGCCAGAAATATAAATTTTCACAAAAAATGTAAACTAAAAAACCTGAATTCTTAACAAAAAATATAATATCCAACCCAAAATAGTTAGATTTTATTTTTGGGTTCAAAAAAAAAAAAACTAATTTACAACAAAATATTTTTGATAAAAAAATATTTTTTAACCAAAAATAGAGCAATTAATTTTTTAAATAAAATAATAAGATGATAATAGTAAGAAATAATAGTTAATTATTCATCTTAAAAATATAAATTTACAAATAAAAAAAATTTATAATTTTTTTTTTAGTTAGAAAAGTAAATTTCAAGCAAACAAAAAAAACGAATTTTCAGCATGGTCAATTAAATTTCAACTAAAAATATAAATTTTTTTAACTAGAAAGAAACATATTTTTAATCCAAGAATCTAATTTTTAATCATAATGATAAACTTTCTATCAACAAAAAAGATAAACTTTTAAGTAAATAGTTGTTTTTTCAACCACAAAAATTAATTTTTAACAAAAAGTAAAATGATTTAAAGAAGTTAATTGTTTAAACAAATACATGAATTTTCAGCTAAAAATATAAATTTTGTGCCTGAAACAAAATGTATTTTAAACCTAAAATAAACTTAAGCAGATAAATTTTCAATTAAAAATAGAATAGCTAAATGTTCAGTTAAAAAATTAATTTTAATCAAATTAAAGTCAATTTTCAAAGAAATAGTATAATTTTTAGCCACGAAGATTAAAATTCTATCAAAAAAGATTAATTTTGACAAAAATGGAACATTTAAATTTTCAGTAAACAAATTTAATTTTAAATAAGAAAATTCTAATTATTTAACAAAGAAGATGAATTTTCTACCAAAATAGATACATTTTGGACAAAGTACAGGAATTTTTAACCACGTATTTGAATTCTTAAAAGAGTTTTTAACCAAGAAGATTAAATATTCTCCCATTAAATTCAGATTTTCAATAAAATATAGGAATTTAAAATCAAATATTTGAATTTTCACCTTGAATTTGATGTTAAAACAATTATTTTTTGAATAGAAAACATAATTTAAGTAATTCCATTTACAACTAAATTTTTAACCAAATAAGATTAATTTTTAATGAAAAATGTGATATTTCAACCATAAAGGATTTTAATTTTTTACAAAAAATATTTTAATTCAACCAAAAAACACGGTGTATACTGTATATGCTAACTAGAAAACCTGGAATTTAGTCGGGTAATTTTTATATACCTCGAAAACCTGAAAATATCAGGGTATTTTTTTTTTAAGTCAAGGAATTTTTTCACTAGCGTACTTAATTTCTTGTTTAATATATATTATGAAATTCAATAGCAATGATTGTTCATTTGTAAAAGTAGCTTTATAATATTACATTTAACTTTTTTGTTGTTGAAAATTTCGCTTTTTTATTCGAAATTAATTTTTTTAACTGATAATTTAACGATTTTGCTAAAAATTTATCAGTTTGGAATATTTTCCTTCTGTTAACAAATAAATTTCTTTTATTTAAAAATTAAATAAAAAAAGTCTTCTTCTTTTGATGAAATAAACTGGTTTTAATTTTTAAAATTAGTATTTTTGGTTTAAATATCAGCAACTACATTCTTCATTCAGAATCCATCTTTTTGGGATCAAATATTTATTATTTGGTTAAAAGTTAAACCCTTTTGTTAAAAATAATTTTGTTGTGTTTAATATCCCTCATTTTAAGTGTGAATGCATCCTTCTGGTTGAAAATTGAGCTGTTTTGTTAAAAATTTGTTTTTTCCTTGGCTTAAAATTAATTTATTTGTTGAGAATTTAATTTTTATTACAGTTTAAATTTTAATTATCTATTTGAAATTTTTTTAAATATTTACAAAAACTAAAAATACAATTATCCAGATGAATATTCCATCACTTTAGTTAAAAATTATCTCTATTCAATTTTTTGTTGAAAAATTATTTTTTTAAATTGGAAATTTGTCTTTTTTGGTAGAAATTAATTTTCGTGGTTGAAAATTTATCTTTTTGGTTTAAAATTCAACTATTCCAGTTGAAGATTCATATTTTTAGTTGAAAACTAAAATTCAATTTTTTGGTTTAAAATTCAACGATTCCAGTTGAAGTTACGTAATTTTAGTTTAAAATTCATCATTTTGGTTAAAATAGTATATTGTGCATCAAGGGCGTAAAGAAGGTTATTTTTTGTCCGACTCCCTCTGAAAATGCGACATTGAGATTGGATTCATTAAAAATGTGCTATGTTTATTTCACTTTTTTTTGGAGTAATACAATTTTTTGAAATACTGTTATTTACTATTTTTATTGACACTTATTTATTGCTTGATACATATACCTTTATTATAACCTGAACTTAAAAAAATTGTTTCTATTCGTATTGATTAAAAATTTCCTGTATTTGATTCTTTCGAGCATTTCAATTATTATATTTAGGAAGAGGTAGCATTTTCGAAATGGCGGTTTTTTGATCATCGAAAAATTGCATTAAAATTGTACGCCCCCTTAAGCGGGCGTAACATTTTTTACGCCCGCTGACCGCCATCGGACTGAGATTCGCAACTTAATGCTGGCTAAGCAGGCACCTAAAGGATCTTTTTCAGGGAAGCCAGGCAAAAATTAATTTTTTTCTAAACTGAAATTTAACTATTTCATTTTTGTTTGAAAATTGGTATTTTTTAGTTAAAAATTCAACTATTTGCTTGAAAATTGGTCTTTTTTGGTAAATATTAATCTCTTGGTTTGAAAATTAAGCATTTCAATTAAAAATTCATAATTTTTTTTGTGAATTGATCTTTTTGGTTGAAAATGAGACAACTTGTTTGGAAGTAAAAACTCTTTTGTTAAAAATATGCCTTTTTGGTTTAAAATTATTCTATTGCAGTTGAAGATTCATAATTTTAATTGAAAATTCATCACTTTGGTTCAAAAATTTTTTTTTTTAATTTGGTTTAACATTAATTATTTTAACTGAAAATTTAACTATTGCATTTTGTGTTGCACACTGTAATTTTTTTAGTTCACGATTCAACTATTTGGTTGAAAATTGAGCGTTTTTATTTGAAATTTAAATATTTACTGCTTCCGAGTCAAATGCAAGAAATGAATTGTTATTTTTTTAATATTATTTAATTATTTAATTGATCGATGGTGCATTGGTGAATTGAATCTTTAGATACTGAAAAAAATATTTATAATAAACTAGCTAAACTGTATATATTTCGAATAGATTGTTTTAAAAAATGCGAAATATTTGAATGTCTGTACCATGAAAAATGTCAGCTGGAAAAAACTTGTGATGCCTGACTTTCTAGAAATACCTAATCTATAGAAACTCTGTAATTTAAAAAAGTAAATGTTTATTTCACCCCAGAATAATTAAAAATATATAGTAATAATGATATATATTTGTTAAAAAATAATTGCTTTAATATTCGAGTGCTAGAAGGGGTCCCAGGGACCCGAACAATTTTTTCAGCGGAATGACTCTGGGATACAGTTAAAAAAATTGAGCTGAGTCCATTAAAGCCGGAGATATTTTAGTTTGAAGTTTGCTCGGGTCTGCTGGACCCATTCTAGGTAGAACGAAAAATTTCGAGGTTCTAATACTTGAGGGTTAAATTCTGTTGAATGCTCTATAAATGCTCAATTGGAGCTTAAATGCTGAGCATATTCTTGAAAGCATTTGCTCAACATAAATGCTTGGGCATTTAGAAACTACTACTGAACCGCTGTGATCCCTGATTGTATGGTAAGTCATTGACCATGTTGATATTTTTAAAATTTTCAGAGATGTCGTTACGGGAAGATCCTGGTGCCCAGTCCCCGTAACAGACCAGCATACCGCTCTCTGTTTACTCCTCGAACTCGCAACCCAAAAAGGAACTCTCTCAAGTCTCCTTGACTCCGTAATCCTTCTTCTCCACCTCAGCGGCAAATCCAAAAACCAAGACAACCGAGTTATGCCCCCTGGAAGTTCTGCCCCCTTGATTCCCCTCCTCCGTCGCTTAAGCACAATATCAGCGCCAAAATCTCGTCGCTTGGACGACAGCCTGACACCTGGACCTTGTGAAGTTCTCCTAAAATACCTTCGCCTGCCAGAAGATGATACAGTCGCTGTCGATTTACGGAAAGCCGCAGTGGTAATTATGTGTCACCTCAGTCGACTTGCAACACCACTTCTTCCCCCAGTTATTCCTGACGGATTTCCTAAGAATCAGACAGCAAACTTTCAGGAAGTTTTAGCCTGGGGAGGAATAAAATTTGGCAGTGGAACTTGTCCTTTCTACTGCGACGCTATCGCAGAATTGGGAGTGAAGCAACTCTGCTGCACTGAAAGAGCCTTGATGATTCTCTCGTTGAGCGGAAAAGTCTTTATGATGTATTACGGATCGGAAACCCAGTATCCTCAAAAAGTTTACGGCTTCACGGATAAAGTTGTGACTATGATTGCCTCACATTCTGATGGGAAACACTACCTCGCCTTGACAGAAGACAGTATTGTTTATTCCTGGGGAAATGGAGATGGTGGAAGACTTGGTCACGGAGACAGCATTTCCTGCGACGAACCCTCTCCTATTGAAGCTTTGTCTGATAAAGGCGTCACTTTTATCGCGTGTGGAAGCACATATTCCGCAGCGATTACCGCAAATGGTGAATTGTTTACTTGGGGTCGAGGAAGTTACGGAAGATTAGGCCACGGATTTTGCGACGATACCATGGTCCCAACGCTAGTCACAGCTCTAAATGGCCACAAGGTTACTCATATTGCTTGTGGAAGTGGAGATTCTCAGACCCTATGTGTTACCGCTTCTGGAATCGTCTTTTCCTGGGGCGATGGTGATTACGGCAAGCTGGGAAGAGGTGGATCGGATGGTTCAAAAATTCCAAAGATTGTCGACAAATTGTTGGACATGAATGTAATACAAGTCTTTTGTGGAGGGCAATTTTCTGCGGCGTTAACTGCACATGGACAAGTTTATACCTGGGGAAAAGGAGATGGATATCGACTAGGTCATGGGAACGAGGATCATGTGAGATATCCAAAACTGGTTGAGGCATTGAAGATGAAAAAGATTAGGGATCTTTCTGTTGGAAGTGGACACATCTTGGTTCTAACAGAAGATCAGTTGATTTACGGATGGGGAAGGAATGACTACGGACAGATTGATCCATCGTTGAACTCGACGGTTTCCGAACCAACATTGTGTCCGGGTTTATCAAGCAAGAGTGTGATTGGTTTAGTTTGTGGCCCAACTCAGAGTTTTGCCTGGTCGACTTCGACCTGGTCAGTGGCACAGAGAATCGCCTTTGTAGTTGACATCTGTGAAGAGACATTTAAGTATCTTGATTCGCTTATAGCCAAATCTTGTGAAGGTCTTCCAGGGTCAAGACCACCGACTCAGGATCATGAATGCTTGATTGTTTCGGCGCTAAACTTGCTTAGACTCCAACTTCACGCAATGATAACGCACAACTTTGACGTAAAATCGATAGGTTTGGGATCTACTCCTCTCTTAAATTCTCTCAAGCAACGATGTGTTAGTCTAGCAAGCAGTCCAGGAATTTTAGCGACTATTCAATCAGCTGCACAGGCTGTTTTGCAAACTGGCTGGAGTATTTTGCTCCCGACTGCCAACGAACGAGCGAAAACTCTCTCTGGCTTTCTGCCAAACTCTAACAATTTGGAACAGTCGAATACCAACAAGGGTCAACAATTTATGGCGGATTTATTAGTTTCAAGTCTGATGGCAGATGGAGGTTTGGAAGTGGCTCTCAGAGCTGCTATAAAGGCTGAAATTATCGACACTTCGGATAATAAAGACTCGATGTCGGTATCCACGAAAGCTGGAGAGGTGAAACAAGCGAAAGAATTCAATATGGAGAAGCACAGCATGACGATTTCGCTCTTCCAACTCGTCAAGCAGTTGATAAGGAACGGAACTTGTATCACGCAGTCGAGGTTTCAAGCTTTGCAGCAAGCAAATCGGAACGAGGAATTTCCAAACTTAGATAACTCTCCTAGTTTGAACCTTTTGCTAAGGTTTCAACGTTTACTGATCGTACAGATGCTCCACTGTATCAATAAATCTACAACTGAAGATCCGAACGATCAGGAAATGCTGGGAGTCGAATCTTTGTTGAAGAAGTACATCTGTCGGATTTGCAACCACGTCAAGGAGATTCTTCCTTTAGCTACTGAACTCGCAGGAACAAACAGCAAATATTTTGTACTGGTTGTGGCGACTCTAAAGGGGGATATTATAAATGTCCTCTTGCCGGAATTGATAGTTTGCTTGATTCTACTTCAAATAGACTACCCGATGTTACTTCTGAACATGAACTGGATGGAAGTCCTTGCCCCGGTGTTGGATCTTTTGGATCAGTTCAATAGACTCGCTCCAACGATCGAGAAAGATGACGCTGATGATTTATCCTGGCCGGGAATCATCGCTCCCCAACATGGAAGCAAAACCTCTGCCCAGGACGAGCCTTCCCTGATTCGCTGGGCGGATTTGGAGAACCACAATCGCGACGGTGGTCTGTGGGTTGTTATTAACAACAACGTCTACGATGTTCAAGATTTCAGATACGAGGGAGCCTGCAGCATGGAAATGTTTAATAGGCTAGTGAACAGAGACGCGACTTCGACGATGATAAACATCTCTAACTTGCAGACAGCGCAGGGAATGATGGATTCCTGCTTCGTGGGACAGTATTGCCAACCTGAACCAGAAAACACCCAGTTTACTATCGAAGTTACAGACGTTTGTCTTTCTCTGTTAGATATGGAAAGAGCAACGAGTTTTGTCCTAGGTCTCCATGCTTACAGAATGCGACAGAGTTTAGCGCTTCAACCGGCAGAAGAAGAGGCTGGTGCCTGGCTTGAAGCAAATTTCCTCAGAGGTGGTTTGCAGATCCTTCAGCCTCCGAATCCCTATGAGGAAGAGAAGGGCGAAGCCAGAAGCACCAATTCTACTGCAGCTAATTCTCCCACCGAACCAGCCCTTCCTATTTGTACAAAAGATGAGTCACAGAAGCTAACAGATGATAGAGTCGCGGCCTTTATCCAAGCATTAGCAGAAAACCATAAGACTGATACCTACGTTCAATCGTTTTTGACTATCATTGATAGATTTTGCAAAACAAACAATCTCCTTTCTCACGTTGACTTTTGCTGCGATCATCCAGTTGAGGAAATTGGTCGTCTGCTGATGGCCGTGGTTATCAAGCATCTTACCCTCGGATATCAAACAGTTGCTTTGGTTGATCAAGAACTCGCGGAAGGAAATGTGAAGCTTACGAAACCTTTAGCTGATATGGTGAGAACGATTCATCAGACCAAATGGAATTTAATACGAACGAGGCAACAGCAGAATAGAAGTTACAAGGAAGTTTGTGCTCCAGCTCAGGAGAAATGTAGATTTTTGCTCTACGAAGTCAGACCAGCGACTAGTGATGAAATCAAAGGACTGAGGGATCTAAAGCTTTTGTTTACTGTACCGAAATTTAAAAAGGCTGTGCAGACAGTCATTGCTGATATTAGAAAAACGAGGGATTCTCCAGCAAAGCCGGAAGATATAGTCAACGCTTCTATCCAGAATGCAAAGGTGAAGAGCAAATCAGAAGAGGACAAGGTTCTAAAGGACGATACGCCCTCTTCAACATTACCACCAAAATTAGAAGACATATCCAGTATAACAAACGTCATTAGACAACTGACTGAGAAAGTAAAGCGCAAGCCTCTGGTGATGGACCCTAGCGAATTGACCACAAATATAATCAACTTTGTTGTTTCTGAAGAAAGTGGAGATGTGGAAACACTTCGGAGAGCGATGTACTGTCAAATACAACGGGTGAAAATGCGAGAAGAAGGTCTCAACATAATGCAGGAGCTCCTGAAGAAGGACTACTTGATTACCTCTGTTAAATATGCTTTGTTGAATGGATGGCTAGGTCTCAGCCACGAGAATAAGTTACTTTCAAACGGAATAACCCACTGTTTAAGGAATATCCAGTTGGTAACTCCTTATTTAAGACTGAAGGTGATTTTAGCTGAAGCGAAAGTCACTCTGTGGGCTGTGCAAGCACTGAGAGCCTACGTGATCCAAGCGGAATTATCTAGTAAGCCTAAAGCTAGTGGGAAAAGCAGTTTAAATCAAGGTACCTACACGTGGTTAAGGAAATTGCCAAGAGCGAGATTCATATTGACTATTCTAGGAATGCTGACGAACTATCAGCATTCAAACGAAATTGGTCTATTAATCAACTCTGGAGTTCTCTCGAGTATTCTGACATTATTGAGGCAAATTGGGCCTTCGCCGCAGAACGATCTTCCTAAGCCAAAGGAAAATTTAGCAATCTATGAAGACATTATTCACAAAAGTAAACCTCTGGCTGTTCAACTTAGCGGTATTGAGTTGGCTGCTTTAATGAAAATCAATACGAGAGTAATTCGAGGCGTTGATTGGAAATGGGGTGATCAGGATGGTCCACCTCCTGGAGAGGGAACCGTGATAGGAGAACTTGGAGAAGATGGATGGATTAGAGTAAAGTGGGACAACGGGACTACAAATTCCTATCGAATGGGAAAGGAGGGAAAATATGATTTGAAGTTGGCAGAACCTCCAACTCCTCCTGAAAGTGATTCAGACAGCGATTCTCCCGTCGATACTAATAAGATGGACAAGGGTACTATCAGAGAATTGCATCCTACGACCTATCTTAAAAACGCTTCCACCTCTCTTCTTAGGGTGATTTTACTTTCCTGTGGCATAGAAGCCAAGGGGATTCAACCTTCAGCTATTAAGATCTTAGCCTCTGTTCTTCGAGGGATAATATCAACAGCGAGCAAGGCAGATTCCAGTATGCAAACTCAATTAGCTAAAGATCATCATGAAACTTGGGCAACTTTAGGAATTTTAAAAGCGATTGCTAATTCGACGAGCCTTTGCAGAGCTCTTAGCACTTCAGCGTGGGTAGATTTTCTTCTAAGCATGGTTGTGGAAGAGAATGATCCTAATCTTCACAAACAGATAATGTCGATTAGACTTCTAAGTATCGTTTTGCCTTCTTGGTCTGTTGAGAGTTCGGAGATGACACCTTTCTTGAACAAGACTTTCAAATTACTAGGTAAGATGGCTCTGATGTGTGAGGCTGAAGTCAACTCTGAACTTCATGCCAACAAGTGTCGAGTTTCCTTGACAGCTTCTAGAAGTTCTACCCTGGCAGAAGAGCTTATTATGCTCATCCGATCTCTGCACTCTCTTCCTGGATGGAATGCGGCACTGAATACTTTCCTGGCTGCGAAATTATCATTGGCATCAGACCTCCTGAGTGATGGACCACTGTTTCATATTCAAATGAATGAAAACGGAGGCGAAAACAGCTCGAGTATTCAACAAACTGTGATGGCAGCTCTTATTGTTGTTGGAGGTCTCGACAGTAGACCAAGAATCGGAGGATTAGTGCAAATTGATGGGCAGGCTGGGACCATTTGTAAACTCACTCAACATTCCAAATTGATTGTTCAGATGCACGAAACTGGAGCTAGGAGAAAAGTGGCCTTTGCTGGCATTAAACCTATTACTGAAAAGTTCCATCTTGATAGGATGCTGATGACAGAAACTCTTCAGTCGACCTGGGGAAATTTACTTCTGGGTCATTGCGGAATGGATAAACGACCTGGAGGAATGCCAGTTATTGCTGGTGCAGTAAATACCTCAATATTAAGAATGCAACAGCAACAACTCGGAGCTTTGAATGCAGGCAGGACTCTGATTGAGTACCAACAGAAATTAAGACGTGTATTAAAATGTTACACGTCAGACTACGATGGTGACAGAACAACTCTTCTTCAGGAATTGTTAGCCAGGGCTACAAAGCCACAACCTCTAAAGTCGATATTTAAGCAGGAAGAATTGGAAGCAGCTGCTTTAGCAGTTTCCCAGTATCTATCATCAGAATTAAGACATACTCCGATTCATCGAGGAGCTGGGTCTGAACCAGGATCTCCAGCATCTGATTGTTCCATGGTTTCTCTGACTTCTAGTCAAAAGAGACACTGTAAGTCAACTGGAAAGAAAAGTGTTTTGCCAATGAGTCCTTTGGTAATGCAACTAACAGAGATGGGATTCCACAAAAAGAATGTGGAGTTTGCAATAAAAAGTCTGAGTGTTGGTGAGAGTAACATTACGCCTGAAACTGTTGTCGGTTGGTTGCTCGAAAATGCGGATACAGTCTTGAGCGACATAGAGACTTTATCGAGTCTTGATGGATTGACTGAGTCTGAAGAATCATCGAGTGACGATGCAGATGATTCACCATCCACTCACGATGTTGGATCCATCAATCAGCCAACTTATATGAAGAGAACAGACTTCCTATCAGTGGATGAGTACGCTGTCTACGTTCGTGATAATGTGACTGTTGGGATGTTAGTCCGTTGTTGTAAAACCTACGAAGAAGTCGAGTATGGTGACGTGGGTCAGGTGGTTAAAATCGACCCTGAAGGTCTGCATGACCTCAATGTCCAGGTGGCTTGGCAACACAAAGGCGATTCCTACTGGGTTCGGTTCATCCACATTGAACTCCTGGGTCATCCGCCAACTTTGCCTGGTCCACCAGCCTTGAAAGTAGGTGACAAAGTCAGAGTAAAGGCTTCAGTAGCTGTTCCAAAGTACAAGTGGGGATCAGTGAATCACTCAAGTATTGGAGTCGTTACGGGAATTCTCAATAATGGAAAGGATGTTTCGGTGGACTTTGCTCAACAAAGTAGCTGGACTGGATGTGCAGCTGAGATGGAAAGAGTACCATCATGTCATCATGCTGTCTCCTGCAATTCTTGCCACTTGTCTCCTATCTCCGGACCGAGGTTCAAGTGCAAAACTTGTGAAAATTTCAACCTCTGTGAAAACTGTTTCTATACCAAAAGATCCCATCGCCATGGGTTTAATCGAATAGCAGAACCCGGCTCGGCTGCGGTCTATGCGGGAAAGCCTGGAAGATATCAAAGACAGGACTTTTCTGAATCCTCACTGCTTGAAGATTGGTCCAAGTGTATTAGAACTCTGAGTGTATCATCAAGAGAAAATTGGGCAACTCGTTTGGTAGACGGATCCGGAAAATATTGGCAGAGTTCTGGATCGCAGGGAAAACATTGGATTCGTTTAGAAATGCTACCTGGTATATTGGTTCAATCTTTGAAAATAGTCATCAGTCCTCAGGATAGTAGTTATACACCTTCGTTGATTGCAATCAACGCTGGAGAGTCTTTCAACAGTTTGTTAGAACTGTCAACGATAACACCTAGAAATACAGATACTAGTATTACGTTACTACAAGATATGAAAGAGTACTACCCTTGTATTGAAATTTTAATCAAGCAGTGTAGAAATGGAGGAATCGATTGCAAGATTCATGCTCTACAGATCGTTGGACGCAAAAAGATTTACGAAAATCAACTAGCTACCTCTGTCTCTTTTCTCGCTTCCGACTGGGAAGTGGTACAAGAACAGATGATCGCGCAAAGAGCAGGTGATGTCCAGCAACATTCAGCTGTCTACGTCTGGGGATTGAATGATAAAGATCAACTGGGAGGTCTCAAGGGTTCTAAAATTAAGCTTCCAGTCTATAGCGAGGTCCTTTCAAAGTTAAAACCAATTCATATCGCCGGAGGGAGTAAAACTCTCTTTATTGTCAGCCAGGAAGGAAAACTCTACGCCTGTGGTGAAGGAACTAATGGCCGACTCGGCTTGGGTGACAACAACAATGTCTATGAACCGAAACCAATTCCATTCCTTAGCCAGTATGTAATAAAGAAAGTAGCAGTGCATTCTGGAGGAAAGCATGCCTTGGCGCTGACTCAGGACGGGAAAATTTTTTCCTGGGGAGAAGGAGAAGACGGAAAACTGGGGCATGGAAATCGTTTGTCCCTGGACAAACCAAGACTGATTGAAGCTTTAAAATCAAAGAGGATTCGAGACATAGCTTGTGGATCGGGTCATTCAGCAGCGATTGCTAGCAATGGAGAACTCTACACCTGGGGTCTTGGAGAATATGGAAGATTAGGTCATGGAGATACCACAACACAATTAAAACCAAAATTAATAGAGGCTTTAGTAGGACAGAGAGTTGTTCAAGTGGCTTGTGGAAGCAGAGACGCCCAGACGATGGCCTTGACTGAAGATGGATCTGTCTACTCCTGGGGAGATGGAGACTTTGGTAAATTAGGAAGGGGGGGAAGCGATGGATGTTACGCTCCCTTGATAGTAGATAGACTGAACGGCCTGGGAGTCGTTCAAGTCGAATGCGGAGCACAATTTTCGTTGGCTCTCACCAAATACGGAGAGGTCTGGACTTGGGGTAAAGGTGACTACTTTCGCCTTGGTCACGGGAATGATCACCACGTTAGGAGACCTACAATTGTTGAAGGACTTCGAGGCAAGAAGGTGGTCCACGTGGCAGTTGGTGCCTTGCATTGCTTGGCAGTTACTGATACTGGTCAAGTTTACGCTTGGGGAGATAACGATCATGGTCAACAGGGAAACGGATCCATCATGGTAAACAGAAAACCATCTGTCGTCCATGGGTTAGAAGACGCAAAGGTTAATAGAGTAGCTTGTGGGTCTAGCCACAGTGTCGCTTGGGTCCTAACTGATCAACCAACGACTAGTAATCAAGAGCCAGTGACGTTCCCAACTACAAAGGATCCTCTTGGTCAGGCGATTCTAGGAGTTACGGATTTAGGTGAATCAAACGTGACCACGACAGTTAAGAATGTGAGGCCGTCTTTGTCTCATATCATTCTATCTTTGGAAAGCAATATTGCTAAACAGCAAGCTTTGCAGCATGTGATAAAGGCTTTGCATATAATGCAAGCCAGAACTGCGATAGTAACAGCTTTACAGAGTCACGTAGCTCTTACCTCCTGTG
This sequence comes from Druon quercuslanigerum, assembly GCA_010014905.2. Classification (NCBI taxonomy): domain Eukaryota; kingdom Metazoa; phylum Arthropoda; class Insecta; order Hymenoptera; family Cynipidae; genus Druon; species Druon quercuslanigerum. The sequence goes on from JAAAKG020032796.1 coordinate 15,831, forward strand.
GAAAGACAGCACCTCCTGATACTCCACCAGAGGGAGCTATGACTGCTAGCACAGGTCACACGGTTTATCAAAACGTGGGCGAAATTTCTCAAGGAGGGGGAGAGGCTCCAGCAAATGCAGCGGAGGCTATTAGCCTTGCGAGTCCTAGAGCAACCCCAGAATCAGAGGAATATCCCCTAGCAATCTTTCCATCAATGTCTAGTTCAGCAAGTTTATCATCGAGGGCTTCAAGAATGTCTGCGAGTGCGATGAGTGTCATAGCTGCAACTTTGACATCTAATGCTCAGGTCGTTGGTGAGGGAATTGGATCGGATTCTGGATTAGATGAGTTTACTTCAACCTTGACTGAAGACGATGCAAGGATGCTGGTTGATCTTTTAAAACTCGCGGTAGCTCAAAGGGTCTGCGAAGGGGCAAAGGAAATAATATCATCAGTGTTGATAGCTTTGGGAAAAGTGAATTCTCATATTGGAAATATGCTTTTGGAGTTATGCGTGACAGAACTAGAAGACACTGCAGCCAATTCCAACTGTATGAACAATACTCCACAGTCTGTTGTGCAGGAGACGCCTCATCCTTATATCGACGACACGTCTCTCACTGGTCATGTCAAGATTCCTGGAGCCGAGTCACTTAGGATAGAGTTTGATCGTCTCTGTTCCACTGAAAGGAGACATGATCCCTTGACTCTTATGGACGGAACCGGAAGGGTTATTGCTATTAAATCTGGAAGGGAATGGAGCGAGTGGGCAACAGAAACAAGGATTCAGGGAGACGAACTGAGATGGCGATTCTCTTCAGATGGATCTGTCAATGGCTGGGGCTGGCGCTTCACTGTTCATCCGATCCTCGCAACCTTAGCGCCTCACGAACTTGGATCAGATCGTGCAGTTTTATCCCAACCGTCCATCGCCTTGGTGGAATGTCTTCTGGACAACGGTCTGATAAATTCAGATAAAAACATTGTAACCAGACTCGCAGCTACCCTTGCCCAGTGTAGTCAACTCAGTACTTTATCAGCCCAGCAAAGAATGTGGGCTCTAAAGAAACTTCAAGCTGTTTACCTAAGTGGACCTAGTATTCGACCAGATGCAGCACTTTCCAGCCTCTTGGGTTCTTTGCCTCAGGCTTTGTTAAGACAGTATGAATATGAAGATCCAATCGTGAGGGGTGGGAAGCAGCTAATGCACAGTGACTTCTTCAAAACTCTAATCGCCCTTGCTTGCGATTTAGAACTGGAAACAATGCCTTGCTGTTCAGAGATCCACAAATGGTCATGGTTTAGACGATATTGCCTCGCGGCCAGAGTTGCAAAGTCTCTCATTAACCGAACCGTTCTACCAAAAGGTTTTTGCTTGGAGGTAACGAAGCGTATCAATGAGATGATTACAGACGGAGATGGAAATTTAAAGGACCACGAGAATCATAGTATTTTCAAGCAGGAACATGACGAACAGCTTCTTCAGTGGTTGAATAGAAGACCCGAGGACTGGACTTTATCCTGGGATGGTTCTGGAGCGATATACGGCTGGGGACATAACCACAGAGGACAATTGGGTGGATTAGAAGGCGCGAAGGTCAAATTACCATCGCCTTGTGAAAGTCTATCAGCTTTGCGGCCCGTTCAACTCGCAGGAGGAGAACAAACTCTTTTCGCAGTCACAGCAGATGGAAAGGTTTATTCAACTGGATATGGAGCAGTAGGACGTCTCGGGATAGGAGGGACAGATTCAGTGACGGTTCCAACCTTATTGGAATCAATCCAACATGTTTTTATAAAGAAGGTCGCCGTCAATTCCGGAGGGAAACACTGTCTCGCTCAAAGTTCCGAGGGTCATGTCTACTCTTGGGGTGAGGGTGACGATGGAAAACTGGGTCATGGAAACAGACTATCCTATGACAGGCCCAAACTAATTGACGCTTTGCTAGGAGCTGAGATAGTAGACATTGCTTGTGGCGGACATCACAGTGCAGCGATCACGAGTGCCGGCTGGCTTTACACCTGGGGCAAAGGTCGATACGGTCGGCTAGGTCACGGGGACAGCGATGACCAACTAAAACCAAAAGTGGTTGCAGCTCTGCAAGGCTACAAAGTGGTTGACGTCGCCTGTGGAAGTGGTGATGCTCAGACCTTGTGTGTAACTGACGATGACAACGTCTGGAGTTGGGGAGACGGGGATTATGGAAAACTTGGACGAGGGGGAAGCGACGGCTGCAAGATTCCGATGAAGATAGAATCTCTGGCTGGTCTCGGAGTCGTCAAGGTCGAATGTGGGAGCCAATTTTCGGTTGCTTTAACAAGATCTGGAGCAGTTTACACCTGGGGAAAGGGCGATTATCATCGTCTAGGTCATGGAACAGACGATCATGTTCGAAGACCTCGAAAAGTGGCGGCTCTTCAGGGAAAAAAAATTATCTCGATAGCGACTGGTTCCTTGCACTGCGTTGCCTGTTCAGATAAGGGAGAAGTTTTCACCTGGGGTGACAATGATGAAGGGCAATTAGGAGATGGCACCACTAGCGCTTTGCAGAGTCCGAGAATCGTTCATGCTCTTCAGGGAAAGAAGATAACGAGAGTGGCTTGTGGTAGTGCTCATACCTTAGCCTGGAGCACCACCAAGACGACGCATAGCAGATTACCAGCTTCAACTCCAATGGAATATGATCTGGTTAAAGATCTTCCCTTCTCTGCTCTGCACAACAGACTTGTTCTCCTGCATCACTTTTCAGAGTTGCTCTGTCCGAGTCTTGCGATGTTTAGCACTTCTGGCCATTTGGGATTGAACAAGTTAGCTTCGATGTTGGTTTATAGTATCAAAGAGGCGACTTTTAGGAAAGTGGTACAGGCAACGATGGTGAGGGATCGACAGCATGGTCCTGTGATGGAACTGAACAGGATTCAGGTCAAGAGATCGAGGAGCAAGGGAGGATTGGCTGGACCTGATGGAATCAAGTCTGTTTTTGGTCAGATGGTGGGGAAGATGTCCCTACTCACTCAAGAAGTTCTGTTCTTGCCTCATCGAGTTTGGAAAGTCAAGTTTGTCGGTAAGATTTCAATCAACTGGTGTTAAAATTAGCCTTGTACTGATTTGAGGGACCGTACTTAAATTACATAACAGATCAAAGGGGAGGGCTTCCTTCACTCATCTTCGTTTTCCTAAATATTATCTTTCTGGTTATAAATTTTATTATTTTTTTGAAAAGTTAACAATTTTCTTAAATTTTGGGTTAAAAATTCCACTCTTTTCGTAGAACATTACCCTTTTATTTAAAATTCATATTTTGCTGCTAATAAGTCAACTGCAGACGTTTTTGGATAAAAACTATTTTTTTTTAATTTGTCTTTTTTATTTAAAACTTCATTTTTTTCTAGTAAAAATATTGCACCTTTCTTGGATAAAAATGCACCTTTTTTTGTTAAACATGCAACTATTTCCAAGAAAATTTACTTTTTGTTTAAAATTCGTATTTTTGTGTTGAAAAATTAATTAAACTCTGTTTTAATGAAAATTCAACCCTTTTTTGAAAATGTTTTTTCTTCATTTAAAAATTCACCTGTTTTAGTAGAATTTCATTTCTTTTAAATTCGGGGAATTTTTTAGAGAGAGTTTAATTCTTTTTTAATTACAAAATTAAATTGAATAATAATGCTTCTTCTTTTGTAAAACTAGTTTCATAATAATGTGTGGTATACAAATATTTGGTTGAAAATTAGTTTTTTTTTTGTTTCTTTAAAATTAGTTTTTCTAACTGAAAATTAAACTATTCTGTTTTTGGTTAAAAATTGATCGGTTTTAGTTGAAAAAATATATGTATGATTAAAAATTCATGAATTTTGTGAAAGCTTGTTCTTTATCTTCTTGATTAAAACTTCAACTTTTATTTTAAAATTCGACTATTCAAGTTAAAGATTAATTTTTTTAGTTTAAAATTCATTACTTCGTTTGAAAATGTAAATATTTAGTTTGAAAAATAATGTTTTTAAATGAAAATTTAACAATTCAATCTTTAGTTAACAATTTTGTTTAGTTGAAAATTCATGTTTTTGTTTATTAGACTTTTTTCGTGGAAATAAAAATATTCTAGTCGAAAATTAATCATTTTATTAAAAATTTATCAGTTCTTTTGAAGATTGATGTTTTGTTAGTTTTTCTTTCAACCTCTTAGTTTAAAATTAATCTATTGCAGTTGAAAATTCAATCATTTTAGTTAAAAAATTTGTTTTTTAGTTGAAAATTTTTACTTTTGTTTAAAAATCCAAGTATTGCTTCCGAAAATTCATAAATTAATTGAATTTGCATTAGGTTTCAAGTATAAGAAGATAAAATAAAAATGTGTTTAAATTATTATTCAAATTCATGGACCTTAAAGACAAATTCAAGAAATGATTAATCATCATTTAAGTATTATTTATTTATTTATTTATTTAACCGTTGGTGCTAATTTATTTAAAAATATCTTATAATATAATTTTGTCGAGCCTTTCTTAATTAAACGTTTTAATTAAATCCGCAGGAACTGAAAAAAACATTATTTAAAATAAACTCGCCAAAATTTATAAATATTCCCTGTCGATTGTTTTAAAAAATGCAAAATACTTGTATGACTATGTACTATGAAAAATTATAGCTGGAACAATTTCGAGATACCTGAAAAAACCCAGAAATTGTCAGTGAATTTGTTTATAAAATTTGAGTAGACACCCTGCAGGGTAGGTGGGCGGGGGGGGGGGGTCTTACAGAGGGCCCTTAAACCGTTACGTAATTTAAATACGGTCCCTTAGACAACACAGGCCTGCAAATAATGGGGTCATGTCAGTTGTTAGAAAGTGGAGGGTCATTTCCGAAGTAATTTTTTACGTAGAATCTGAATCCAGGGTCAAAATTGGCCCATCAGTCAGTACTTTAGGATATTTGAGGTTATGTTCCCAAAAAGGGCGTTTTTGGCTACGTTTGAGGTTATGTACAGAAGACACAACATTTTTTGGGATTTTTTCTTTAGTTTTATCATATAGTGCTGCTTTTTTTCTTTAATTTGAGAATCGCAGAGTTCAATTACCATTTTTCTTCACCAAGTTACGCCAATTTGAAATTACGAGATATGTCCCATTATGTCTTGAGCATTTGCTTTGAATACTTTGAGGCAAACATTTGATACTGGGTGTTTTCTCTTGAACCGCCTAGTACAAATTTTCAACATGAAACACCCAGTAGAAAATGTCTGCCTCAAAGTATTTAAAGCAAATGCTCAAGACCAGCCCCGTGCCACTTAAAGCTAAAAGTGGGATGACTCTTGACCGGAGAAAATTAGTACGCGAGCGTGGCGCTGTTTGCCTTCAGGGCCGACTTGCTACAATTTTTTTTTTGGATTAGTTCTACTGTGATTTTTTTGTTTTTCTCCGGGAGAATAAATTTAAATAGTTTTGATATCTAGTAAGGAAAAATAAATAACAAAATAGTGTAGATATTTGCAAATATATAAGATTTACGAACTTTAAAAGGGCGGGATATTAAAAAAAATTATTTAAAAAATTGAAAGCAATGTAAAAATGGTTAATGTTATTCATTTTGCTATAAAATTTAAACAATTTTGTTTATTTCCTACCAAAAATACCTAATGTGCATAATAATGTAGAATAATTACTTTTTTTCTAAGCAAATTCCTCAAAGATTAATTTTATTTCTATTTACTTCATTAACTTATCTGCGAACCTTAAAGAAATTTGTTATAAATGATCAATAATGTGTATAGTAATAGCGCAATAAATAATACTAGCAAAATTAAAAGTTTCGCAACTTATTTTCTTACATTTTTTAAATATCCTGGCATTTTAAATTTCTCTAATCTAATTTATTTTTCAAAGTTGTATAATATTTTGTCATTTATTTTTCTTCATACGATGCTAAAACTATTTAACTTTATTTTTCCTGCAAACAATTACGAAAATGATAGTAGAACTACCGAAAAATATCACTTTTCTGATTTTTACAATTCATTTGGTAGCAAGTCGACCCTAAAGGTAATCAGCGCCGACATTTTGCCTGGTGGCCGCCGGTTAACTCTCATCCAACTTCTGTCCTGCAGGCCTCGCATTAAATGGCACTAGATTGCTCAAGACATAATGGGACATATCTCGTAATTTCAAATTGGCGTAACTTGGTAAAGAAAAATGGTAATTGTACTCTGCGATTCTCAATTCAAAGAGAAATAGCAGTACTATATGATACAACTAAAGAAAAAATCCCAAAAAATTTTGTGTCTTCTGTACATAACCTCAAAAGTAGCCAGAAACGAAATTTTTTTGGACACATAACCTCAAATATCTTAAAATCCTAACGTGATGGGCCAATTCTGATCCCGGATTCGGATTCTACGTAAGAAATGACTTCGGAAATAAACCTCCACTTTCCTGTGTAATTGGTTTTAATTTCGATTCGATATGTGATTGTAGGCGAGAGTGTGGATGATTGTGGAGGTGGGTACAGCGAAAGTATCGCCGAAATGTGCGACGAACTCCAGAATGGATCATTGCCTTTGTTCATTCCGACACCGAATGGTAGAGATGATAGTGGAACAAACCGGGATTGTTTCTTGTTGAATCCGCTGGCAAGTTCTCAGCTGCATATGAATATGTTCCAGTTTCTGGGAATTCTGATGGGAATAGCGATTAGAACAGGCAGTCCTTTGAGTTTGAATTTGGCGGAACCGGTCTGGAAACAACTTGCGGGGATTCCCCTGACTCCTGCAGATTTGACGGAAGTCGATAGAGGTTATGTTCCAGGATTGTTGTGTATCAGGGACATGGATCCTGATGAGAAGGTGTTTCAGACTCTGGAGATGCCTTTTTCGACTCCATCTGCTGTTGGTCATGATGTCCCTTTGTCGAACAGGTAATTATAAAGATAATATATCGCTATTGAATTTTTAAGAACATTTTATATATTTTTTTAGGTCTGGAAAAATTTTAATTTATTAATAAATTTAAGCAAAACCTGATAATTAAGACATTTTCCCGCCTAATAGTAACATTAACGTGATATCAACTTTCACCCAAGTAGTTGAATTTTCAAGAGATTAATTTTCAACTAAAAATATAAACTTTTAATAGAAAAAATGATTTCTTAACAAAGTGATTTAACCGAATCTTAACAAAAAAGATAGTCGAATATTCAAGCAAGAAAGAACCATTTTTAACCAAAAAGTGATTAATTATCTATTTTTTAACAAGAAATAAGTTTCTACAAAAAATTGAATTTTTAACCAAAAAGGATGACTTTTTAACCAAATTTATTCAATTTTATACCAAATAGATGCATTTTTATTAATAAAAAAAGATAAAATTTCAATAGCAAAAAATTTTTAAATCATTGAAATTTCATCAAAAAATATTCCACTTGACTTTTCAAGCTCAAAATATAATTTTTTTAACAAAGAATATGTTTCTACGAAAAAACTGAATTTCTAATCCAAAAAAACGAATTTTTAACCAAAAAGGATGATTTTTTTTTACAAAATTGTTGAATTTTTTAACCAATATCTGAATTTTTATGCAAGAAAAATTAAATTTCTCCTAAAATAGATTAATTTTTATTTTTGAAAAAATTTGAATTTTTATCCAAAAAAGATTCGAGTTGACTTCTCACGATCAAAATATAAATTTTTAAACAAAAAATAAATTTCGACTAAAAAACTGAATTTTTAACCAAAAAGGATGACTTTTTAACCAAAGTTGTTAAATTGTTTACCAAACAGCTGCATTTTTATCCAAAAAAAGAAATTATTTAAAAAAATGGTTTAAAAGAAATAGTTGAATTTTCATCCATAAAGATTCCGCTTGACTTTTCAAGCTGAAAATACAAATTTTTCAACAAAGAATAAGTTTCTACGGAAAAACTCAATTTCTAATCCAAAAAAACGAATTTTTAACCAAAAAGGATGATTTTTTTTTACAAAATTGTTGAATTTTTTAACCAATATCTGATTTTTTATGCAAGAAAAATTAGATTTTTCTTAAAACAGATTAAGTTTTATTTTTAAAGAAATTTTAATTTTCATCCGAAAAAGATTTGAGTTGACTTTTCACGATGAAAATATAAATTTTTAAGCAAAAAATAAGTTTTGACGAAAAAAACTGAATTTATAACCAAAATCGATGACTTTTTAACCAAGGTTGGTTAATTCTCTACCAAATAGCTGCATTTTTATCCAAAAAAAGATTAAATTTAAAAAAATAATGGTTTAAAAAAAGTAGTTGAATTTTTATTTAAAAAGATTCCAGTTAAATTTACAAGCTTAAAATATGAATTTTTAAATAAAAAATCAGTTGCTACGAAACTGTTTAATTTTAACAAAACAGCAGAATTTTCAAATTTTTAACCAAAAAGTATGACTTTTTAACAAAATAAATTATTTTCAACTAAAAAGTTGCATTTTTATCCAAGGATGATTAAATTCTTCTTAAAACAGATGCATTTTTATTTTAAAAAGTTTTTAAATCAAAAAGATAAATTTTCAAAAAAAAAGTTGAGTTTTCTGTTAATAAAGAATTTAGTTGACATTTAATGATCAAAACATAAGTTTTTAAATAAGAAATATGTTTCTAAGAAAAAAATGAATTTTTAGATTCAATTTCTCTTAATACAAATTAATTTTTATTTTTAAAAAATATTTTAATTTTCATCCAAAAAAGATTCCAGTTAACATTTCACGATCAAAATATAAATTTTTATACAAGAAATAAGTTCCTACGAAAAAAAAATTATATTTTAACCAAAAATGATGACTTTAAACAAAGTTGTTAATATTTCTACCAAAAACCTGCATTTTTATCGAAAAAAGTTTAAAATAAAAAAAAATAATTTTCAAAAAAATGTTGAATTTTCTGTTAAAAAAGATTTTTGATGACTTTTCACGATCAAAATATAAATTTTCAAGCAAGAAATAAGTTTCTACAAAAAATTGAATTTCTAATACAAAAAGACGTATTTTTAACCAAAAAGGATGAGTTATTTAGAAAATTGTTTAATTTTTTAACAAATATCTGAATTTTTATACAAAAAAGATTAAATTTTTCTTAAAACAGATTCATTTTTATTTTTAAAAAAATTTGAATTTTCATCCAAAAAAGATTCGAGTTGACTTTTCACGATCAAAGTATAAATTTTCAAGCAAGAAATAAGTTTCTACAAAAAATTGAATTTCTAATACAAAAAGACGTATTTTTAACCAAAAAGGATGAGTTATTTAGAAAATTGTTTAATTTTTTAACAAATATCTGAATTTTTATACAAAAAAGATTAAATTTTTCTTAAAACAGATTAATTTTTATTTTAAAAAAAATTTGAATTTTCATCCAAAAAAGATTCGAGTTGACTTTTCACGATCAAAATATAAATTTTTAAACAAAAAATAAGTTTTGACGAAAAAAACTGAATTTTTAACCAAAATCGATGACTTTTTAACCAAAGTTGGTTAATTCTTTACCGAATAACTGCATTTTTATCGAAAAAAAGATTAAATTAAAAAAAAAATAATTGTTAAAAAACAGTTGCATTTTCATCGGAGAAAGATCAAATTCTTCTTAAATCAGATGCATATTTATTTTTAAAAAGTTTTTAAATCAAAAAGATAAATTTTAAAAAGAAATATTGAATTTTCTGTTAATAAAGAATTTAATTGACTTTTAATGATCAAAACATAAATTTTTAAACAAGAAATGTGTTGTAAAAAAATTGAAATTTTAATCCAAAAAGACAAATTTTTGTCCATCAAAAATAAAATTTCTCTGAAAACAAATTAATTTTTATTTTAAATGAAATTGAATTTTTAACCAAAAAGGATGACTTTAAACAAAGCTATTAAATTCTCTACCTAATAGCTGCATTTTTATCAAAAAAAGATTAAAGTAAAAAACTAATAATTTTTAAAAAGTAGTTGAATCTCCATCCAAAAAGATTCCATATGACTTTTCAAAATGAAAAAAATTGTTTCATTTTCTGCTAAAAACTATTTTAGTTAATTTTTAACGATCAAAATATAAATTTTTTTAACAAGAAATATGTTTCTATTAAAAATTTGTATTTTTAATAAAAAAAAAACGAATTTTTAACGAAAAAGGATGACTTTTTTTACAAAATTGTTGAATTCTTTACCAAATAGCTGAATTTTTATTCAACAAAGATTAGGTTTCTCTTAAAGAAGATTAATTTTTTTTTTAAATTATTTGAATACTTATCCAAAAAAGATTCCGGTTCACTTTTTACAATCAAAATATAAATTTTTAAACAAGAAATAAGTTTCGACAAAAAATTTAATTTAAAAAAAAAAAGGATAACCTTTTAACAAAATTTATTAAATTCTATACGAACTAGCTCCATTTTTATCCATAAAAAATATAAAATTTTAACAAAAAATTTTGAAATCGTTGAATTTTCATCCAAAAAGACGAATTTCTTCAACCAAAAAGGACGAATTTTAGTATCGAAGAAAAATGAATTTTTTACTAAAACAGATCAGTTGTTAAATCAAAAAGAAACATTTTCAAAAAAATTGTTGAATTTCCATCCAAAAAGATTCCACTTAACTTTTTAAGCTGAAAATGTAAATTTTTTAACAACTAATAAGTTTCTACGAAAAAAATTGAATTTCTAATCCAAAAAAAACGAATTGTTATCCAAAAAGGATGACTTTTTTTACAAGATTGTGCAATTTTCTATAGTTGGATTTCTATCCAAAAAGATTCCAGTTGAATTTACAAACTCAAAATATGAATTTTTAAATAACAAATCAGTTCCTACGAAATTGTTTAATTTAAAACAAAACAGCAGAACTTCTTATTTTCAACCAAAAAGTATGGCTTTTTAACAAAATGAATTATTTTCAACTAAACAGTTGCATTTCCATCCAAGAAAGATCAAATTCTTTTAAAAACAAATACACTTTTATTAAAATCTAAAATTTAATTTAAAAAAAAAATAGTTGAAAAAAATTGAATTTTTATGCAAAAACACGAATTTTTAACCAAAAAGGATGACTTTTTTTACAAAATTGTTGAGTTTTCTAACAAAAAGCTGAATTTTTATACAGGAAAGAATTGTTTTCTCTTAAAACAGAAAATTTTTTATTTAAAAAAGGATTTGAATTTTCATAACAAAAAAATTCGAGTTGACTTTTCACGATCAAAATATAAATTTTTAAACAAAAAATAAGTTTCGACGAAAAAACTGAATTTTTAACCAGAAAGGAAGACTTTTTAACCAAAGTTGGTTTATGCTCTACCAAATAGCTGTATTTTTATCCAAAAAAGATTAAAGTTTTTAAAAACTAATGGTTTAAAAAAAATTGTTGAATTTTTATCCATAAAGATTCCAGTTGAATTTACAAGCTCAAAATGTGAATTTTTAAATAAAAAATCAGTTTCTACAATATTGTTTAATTTTAACAAAACAGCAAAATTTTTAATAAAAAAATGGCTTTTTAGCAAAATGAATTATTTTCAACTAAACAGTTGCATTTTAATCCAAAGAAGATCAAATTGTTTTTAAAACAGAAGCATTTTTATTTAAAAAATTTTTTTAACTAGTTGAAATTTTATCCAAAAAGATTCCACTTGATTTTTTAAGCTGAAAATATACATTTTTTAACAAACAAAATAAGTTTTTACGAAAAAAATTGAATTTTCAATCCAAAAAGAAGAATTTTTTTTTAACTTAAAAGGATGAATTTTAGTATCGAAGAAAAATGAAATTTTTACTCAAACAGATGGGTTTTTAAATCAAAAAGATAAATTTAAACAAATTGCTTTAATATTCTGTTAAAAATATTTTATTTGATTTTAACGATCAAAATATAAATTTTTAAACAAGAAATATGTTTATATGAAAAAATTGAATTTTTAATCCAAAAATACGAATTTTTAACCAAAAAGGATGACTTTTTTACAACATTTTTGAATAATGAAGTTTTTACTAAAACAGATGATCTTTTAAGTCTACAAGATAAATTGTTAACAACAAAAATAGTTGAAATTTCTGTTAAAGAAGATTTCGGTGGACTTTTCACTATCAAAATATTAAATTTTAAAAAGGAAAGAAATTTCTATGATAAAAAATGAATTATCAGTCCAAAAAGCCTCTTAAAACAGATGCATTTTTTTTAAAAATAATAAAAAAATTGTTCAATTTTCTGTTAAAAAATATTTCAGTTGACTTTTGATGACCAAAGTATAAATTTTTGAACAAGCAATTTAATTTTCGTTTAAGCGAGTTTATTTTCAATTAAAAAACATATTTACTACTAAGTAGTTGTATTTTTTACAAAATTGTTGAATGTTTTGGCCAGAAAGACAAATTTCCTACAAGACAGTTGAGTTTTCAACCCGAGAATATGAATATTAAAAAAAAATTTCAACCAATCAGTTGAATTCATAAACAAAATAGTTAAATTTTTAGTAAAAAAGTAAATTTTAAATTAAAATTATTAATCTTCCACCGAAAAAAAATATATTTCAAGAAAATAGATCAACTTTCTACAAAAGGAGTTGAATTTTCACCCTTAACAGATGATTTTTAATTTAATTCCCTCAAATTACATAAACTTTCAATTAAATAGTTAATTTGAATTAAAAAAAAAGGTTTTTTTTTTACAAAAAAGTTGAATTTTCTGAAGGAATGTTGAACTTTCTACAGCATTTGTTAATTTTTCAAGCCGGAGAGACGAACTTTCTACAAAACACTTGAATTTTTAACCCGAAAGTATGTTGAATTTGCAACAAAATAGTTCAATTTTAAGTTAATTAGTAATTTTTAAACTCAAGAAAACGTATTTTTAACTAAAATTATAAATCTCTAGCCAAAAAAATGTACTTTAAAAAAATAGATCAAATTTTATCTAAGGTGCAATTGAAAATTTAATTATTTTCTGGAAAATTCAACTAGTTAGTTGCGTTGAAAATCGATATGTCTTGTAGAAAAATCGTCTTTTTGCCTTGAAAATTCAATATATTGGTATAAAGTTAAACTATCTGCTTGAAAATAAACTTTTTTGTTAAAAATTCAAATATTTGTTTGAAAATTAAAACATTTTTTTAAATATAAATTCAACTATTTGGTAACAAATTATTCCTTTAGTTAAAAAATCATATTTCTTAGTTGAAAATTTGTGATTTTTTATCCAAAAATATAACTGTTCCATTTTTGGTTGGAAATTTATTTTTCATAAGTTTAAAAATAAACTATTTGGTAGAAAATTTATATATTTTGTTAAAAATTTGTCGTTTTTATTAGACAAATAATCTTGTGTGTTGTAAACTGATCTTTTTGAATGAGGATTCACCTATTGGGTAAATAATTTGATTTTTTGGTTGAATTTAACTTGTTGAAAACTCTTTTCTATTTTTTTAATTCGACTTTGTTCTGAAAAATTTTTTTTTTGGCTTGAAAAATTTGAGGATTCCATTTTTAATTAGAACATATCTTTCTCGTTAAACAATGAACCCTTCGTTAAAAAATTATGCTTTTGGGTTGAAAATTCAACTTGTTGAGTATAAAATTCAACTATCTTCGACAAAATTTGTATTTTTAACTTCAAATTCCACTTTTTTATTTCATTTTTATCTTTTTCTTTGAAAATTTGATCATGTGGTTGAAAACGCATCCTTGTCGGTGGAAAATTCATCTACTTTGATAAAGTGGTATTTTATGATCGAAAATTGAACTGTTTTGTTAAAAACTTGCCCTCTTGTATTAAAAATTCATCTTTTATGGTAAAAAATTCTCCTTTCTTGGCTAAAATTACTTGTTTTTTTTTTAAATTAAAAGTTCAACTATATGGTCGGAAATGCAACCGTTTTATTAAAAATTAATTTCGTTGTTAAAGATTCTGAAAAGATTCTCTGGGCTCGTTTTTTATTTAATAATTTATTTTCCTTTGCAGATATCGAAAAATAACACCAGAAAATAGACACGAGTATGTGAAACTGGCTCTAAATTATAGACTTCATGAATTCGATTCTCAAGTAGCGGCTGTGAGAGAAGGTTTATCAAAAGTTGTTCCCGTTCCTTTACTTACTTTATTCAGCGGATCTGAGTTGGAAACTATGGTGTGCGGAAGTCCCGACATACCGCTGAGTTTATTGAAATCAGTTGCTACCTACAAAGGTTTGTATTTTATTCTCAACAGAAGCGGCGGAAACTTTTTTTCTACCCCAGAGCAGGGTCATAGACTTATAATATTAAATGGCACAATTTATAGTAAATAATAAATAATTATAAATAATAAATAGAGTTATAAAATTTGTGTTGTCAAACATTTCACAAAGATTTCAATGATTTGTTAAAAATTTTACAAATATTAACAAATGTTTCGCAAAGATTTCATATATTTAGCACAGATTTCGGATAGATTTTTAACATTTTACAAAGACTTTAATTAATTTTAATTAACTTGAATTAATTTCAAAAACATTTTAAAGCTTTCAAACAGATTTCTCATGGATTTATTTAAACAGTTTCCCAAAGATTAAAAAAATTCCGACAAATGCTTGAATTACTTCATAAAGATTTTCGATAGACTTTGAAGGGTGTACAAATATTTTGATGATTGCCCAAAGATCTTAAATATTGAGCAAAGATTTCAGATGGATTCAACAGATGTCACAGGGATCTGAAAATTATGAAAATATTTTGAATATTTCGCAAAGATGTCCAAAGACTTCAGAAAGAGTTTAAAACGATTTTAATGATTTCCCAAAGATTTAAACAATTTCACAAAGATTTCGGGTTGATTAAAAACATGTAACAAAAACTTCAATGATATCAATAGATAGATTTCCAAAGATTTTTATTTTTTCCCAAAGATTTCAAAAATATTGAAAAGATTTTCAAAGATATTATAGTGATTTTACAAACATTTCATAAAAATTTCAGATAGATTTTAAAGAAAGCACAAAGTATTTCAAATATTTCGCAAAGATTTTAGAAAGAATTTAAAAAGATTTTAATTATTTCCCAGAGATTTCAAAGATTTCAAATATTTTGCGAAGATTTCGGATAGATTAAAAAGATTTTACTTCAGAGAGACTTCAGAGAGCGCGCTATTTTGAAGTTACAATGTAACATTTAACAATGATTCTTTATCTGTAAAAGTAGCTTTTTATTACTATATTTAAATATTTTGTTGAAAATTAGTTTTTTTTTTTTAAATTTGTTTTAAAAATGAAAACTTAACTATTCTATGCTTTATTGAAAATTCCTTTTGGTAGAAATTTAATCTTCTTGATTGAAAATTCATCTTTTTGCTTAAAAATTGAACAGGTTGTTTTCAGTTTTTTCTCTTTATTGACTTTTGTGACTGATTTTAACTCTTTTTGATTAAAAATTAAAATATTTTTGGCTTCATTTTTCTTAAAAATTTAATTACTTGGTTGATAGTTAAGCTCCTTTGTTAAAAAGAGATTTTTTGGTTGAAGATTTATCATTTTAGTTGAAAATTCATCTATGGTTGAAAAATGAGATCTTTTGTTGAAAATTTGTTTTTTCTTTGGCTGAAAATTTAACTATTTTATTAAGTTTTTCAGTTAAAAATTAATATTTTTGGTTAAATATCAATTATTTTAACTAAAAGTTTAACTCTTCAATATTTAGTTGAAAAATTATCTTTTTTAGTTTAAAATTCAAATTTTTGACCTAAATTATTCATCTTGGTTGAAAAAAATCTTTTGGGTTGAAAATTCAATTATTCTAAGTAAAAATTCATAATTTTTATTGTAAATTAATTTTGTCGTTTAAGATTTAATTATTTCAGTTGAAGATTCTTTATTTATTTGAAAATTTGTTTTTTGTGGTTGAAAGTTAGTTATTTTTTCAACTTAAAATGTAACTATTCCAGTTAAATATTCCATCGTTTTAGATCAAAATTTTGATTAAAAATTAATCTCTGGTTGAAAAATGAGCTATTTTGTTGACAATTTGTTTTTTTCTTTCGCTGAAAATGAATTTTTCTTTACTGAAAATTTAACTGTTTTATTAAGTTTTTTAGTTAAAAATTAATATTTTTGTTTGAATATGAATTATTTTAACTAAAAGTATAACTCTTCAATTTTTTAATTGGAAAATTATCTTTTTTAATTTAAATTTTAACTTGTTTGCGTAAATTAATTTTCTTGGTTGAAAATAAATCTTTTTGGTTAAAAATTCAATTATTTCAGTTGAAGATTCTTCATTTATTTTAAAATTCGTCTTTTTTTTTGAAAATGTAACTACTATTTTATTTGAAAACTTGTTTTTTGTGGTTGAAAGTTAGTTATTTTTTCAACTTAAAATGTAACTATTCCAGTTAAATATTTCATCGTTTTAGATACAAATTTTAATAAAAAATTAATCTCCGGTTAAAAAATGAGATATTTTATTGAAAACTAGTTTTTCTTTGGCTCGAAATAAATTTTTCTTTACTGAAAATTTTACTATTTTATGAAGTTTTTTAGTTAAAAATTAATATTTTTGGTTGAATATCAATTATTTTAACTAAAAGTTTATCTTTTTAATTTTTTAGTTCAAAAACTATCTTTTTTAATTTAAAATTGATCTTTTGGGCATAAATTAATCTTCTTGGTTGAAAATTAATTTTTTCGTTTAAAATTCAATTATTTCAGTTGAAGATTCTTCATTTATTTATAAATTCGTCTCTTTGTTGGAAAATGTAACTACGTTTTTTTTAAATTGATTTTTTGTGGTTGAAAGTTAGTTATTTTTTCAACTTAAAATGTAACTATTCCAGTTAAATATTCCATCGTTTTAGATCAAAATTTTGATTAAAAATTAATCTCTGGTTGAAAAATGAGCTATTTTGTTGACAATTTGTTTTTTTCTTTCGCTGAAAATGAATTTTTCTTTACTGAAAATTTAACTGTTTTATTAAGTTTTTTAGTTAAAAATTAATATTTTTGTTTGAATATGAATTATTTTAACTAAAAGTATAACTCTTCAATTTTTTAATTGGAAAATTATCT
Source organism: Druon quercuslanigerum (assembly GCA_010014905.2). Lineage (NCBI taxonomy): Eukaryota > Metazoa > Arthropoda > Insecta > Hymenoptera > Cynipidae > Druon > Druon quercuslanigerum. The sequence continues at coordinate 32,836 of JAAAKG020032796.1, forward strand.
TTTTTAATTTAAATTTTAACTTGTTTGCGTAAATTAATTTTCTTGGTTGAAAATAAATCTTTTTGGTTAAAAATTCAATTATTTCAGTTGAAGATTCTTCATTTATTTTAAAATTCGTCTTTTTTTTTGAAAATGTAACTACTATTTTATTTGAAAACTTGTTTTTTGTGGTTGAAAGTTAGTTATTTTTTCAACTTAAAATGTAACTATTCCAGTTAAATATTTCATCGTTTTAGATACAAATTTTAATAAAAAATTAATCTCCGGTTAAAAAATGAGATATTTTATTGAAAACTAGTTTTTCTTTGGCTCGAAATAAATTTTTCTTTACTGAAAATTTTACTATTTTATGAAGTTTTTTAGTTAAAAATTAATATTTTTGGTTGAATATCAATTATTTTAACTAAAAGTTTATCTTTTTAATTTTTTAGTTCAAAAACTATCTTTTTTAATTTAAAATTGATCTTTTGGGCATAAATTAATCTTCTTGGTTGAAAATTAATTTTTTCGTTTAAAATTCAATTATTTCAGTTGAAGATTCTTCATTTATTTATAAATTCGTCTCTTTGTTGGAAAATGTAACTACATTTTTTTAAATTGATTTTTTGTGGTTGAAAGTTAGTTATTTTTTCAACTTAAAATGTAACTATTCTAGTTAAATATTCCATAGTTTTAGATAAAAAAATTTAATTAAAAATTAATCTCTGGTTAAAAAATGAGCTATTTTTTTGAAAATTTGTTGTTGCTTTGGCTGAAAATGAATTTTTCTTTACTGAAAATTTAACTATTTTATTAAGTTTTTTATTAAAAAATTAATATTTTTGGTTAAGTATCAATTATTTTAACTAAAAGTTTAACTCTTCAATTTTAAGTTTGATAAATTATCTTTTTTATTTTAAAATTCATATTTTTGGCATAAATTATTCTTCTTGGTTGAAAATTAATTTTTTCGTTTAAAATTCAATTACTTCAGTTGAAGATTCTTCATTTATTTATAAATTCGTCTCTTTGTTGGAAAATGTAACTACATTTTTTTTAAATTGATTTTTTGTGGTTGAAAGTTAGTTTTTTTTTAACTTAAAATGTAACTATTTTAGTTAAATATTAAATCGTTTCAGATAAAAATTTTAATTAAAAATTAATCTCTGGTTGAAAAATGAGCTATTTTGTTGAAAATTTGTTTTTCCTTTGGCTGAAAATGAATTTTTCTTTACTGAAAATTTAACTATTTTATTAAGTTTTTTATTTAAAAATTAATATTTTTGGTTAAGTATCAATTATTTTAACTAAAAGTTTAACTCTTTAATTTTTAGTTGAAAAATTATCTTTTTTAGTTTAAAATTTAACTTTTTGATTGAAAATAAATCTTTTGGGTTGAAAATTCACTTATTCTAGTTAAAAATTCATAATTTTGATTGAAAATTAATTTTTTCGGTTGAGATTTAATTATTTCAGTTGAAGATTCTTCATTTATTTGAAAATTCGTCTATTTGTTTGAAAATCTAACTACTATTTTTTTTGAAAATTTGTTTTTTGTTGTTGAAAATTAGTTCTTTTTTCAACTTAAAAATGTAACTATTCCAGTTAAATATTCCATCATTTTAGATAAAAATTCATCGTTTTGTTTAAACATGAATTATTTAAGTAAAATATAACTCTTAAATTATTTGTTAAAAAATTAACTTTTTTATTTGAAAATTCGTCTTTTTGGTATAAATTAATTTTCTTGGTTGAAAATAAATCTTTTTGGTTAAAATTTCAATTATTCTTGTTAAATATTACATTGTTTTAATTAAAATTTTATCTCTTTGGTTGAAGATTAACTCTCTAATTATTTGAATTTTTTAAATATTTCAACTATAATTTTTGCTAAAAAAATGATCTTTTTTAGTTAAAAATTCATTTTTTGGTTTAAAATATAACTATTTCAATTAAATGCTCTTTATTTTAGTTGAAAATTTATCACTTTGTTTGAAAATTTCGATATTTTTTGGACAATTATATATTTTTTTAAATTAGTTTTTGTTTCATGAAAAAGTAACTATTCCATATTTGTAATTAAAAATCCATCCCTGTCTTTGAACGTTAATTTTTGTAACTAAAAATTTAACTCTTGGATTTTTTGTTGGAAAATGATATTTTTAGTTGAAAATACATCTTCTTGGTGGAAAATAAGTCTTTTTGTTTAAAAATTCAATTATCTTACTTGAAGATTCATCATTTTATTGAAAAAATTATTTTTGTTTAAATTCAATTATTGCAGTTGATGATGTATCATTTTATTTAAAAATTCATCACTTTGTTTAAAAATTAGTTTTTTTTAATCTGAGAATGTAACTATTCCATCAATTTAATTAAAAATTCGTTAATTTGGTTGACAAACTTTTTTCTGGCAAATTAATTTCTTTAACTAAAAATTTATCGATGCCATTTTCGGTAGAAAAATTATCTTCTTTATATCAAAATTCAACTATTTGGTTATGAGTTTTATTTTTAAAAAATTGTCTTTTTTGGTAGAAAACCTGTTTTTGGTTGAAAATTCAACTATTTGGTTAAAGATTTATCTATCATGTTAAAAAATAAATTTTTATTCAAAAATTTAGAAATTTAAAGCAGTTTATATTTAATTTAATATAGTACCCACATTAATTTCACCTAAACTTGCACTGCATTTTAAACATGACGAGATAAAATATAAATTTGTTTGAATCATTTAATTTCGTGGACGTAGGGAGAAATTTAAGAAACGGTTAATTATACTTTTAGTATTATTTAATTAATCGGTGGTGCTAATATATTTAAGAATGTCTTGTAATATAATTTTTTAATGCTTCTTAAATTAAACATATATGTATTGAATCTCTAGAAACTGAAAAAAACGTTATTTATAATAAACTGGCGAAAAATGCGAAATATTTGAATGACTCCGTACTATGAAAAATTATACCTACTTGGAATTGTGAGATAATTTTTTTCCAGGATTTGAGTATAAACACCCTGAAATTGAAAAATTAATTCGATATTAAGTGATCTACTATTTAATTAATAACCATTTTCAATTGTCCTCTGAAATAATTTCCCATTTTTCAGGTATTGAAACAAGTTCTCCTCTAATTCAGTGGTTCTGGGAAGTGATGGAAGAATTTTCAAATCAGGAGAGGTCGCTTTTCCTTCGATTTGTGTGGGGAAGAACTCGACTACCCCGAACTATTGCAGATTTCAGAGGAAGAGATTTTGTCCTGCAGGTGAGAAATACAAATTTTGCTACTATTTCGAAAAAAATAACACCGAAGACACTTTTTTCAAGTAAAAAGGGTAAATTTCAAGCCAAGAAGATTTTTAAGTCAGTTAAAAAGAAAAAAATGTCATCAGTAATGTTGAATTTTCAAGCCAAACATTTGAGCTTTCAGCAAATCAGGTAAACTTTCAGCCATAGTTAAATTGTAATAAAAAACAAAATTAATTTTTAACCAAATATATTCATTTTCTGCCTAAAAAGATAAATTCTCAACAAATTTTGTTTGAATAATTTTTAGTTCATATTTTTTACGCTTCAAAATTTTCATCGAAAATGGATTAGTTAATTTTTCATTGAGGAGAATTAGTTTTCCATCGTTTTTTCTAATTATTAAATAGTTGAGTTTTACATAAATTTTTACCAAACTGTTGAATTTTTAGGCCAAAAAGATTTTAATTGGAAATAAAGAAGTTGGATTTCATTAACAAAGGCGAATTTTCAACAAAATAAAATTTTGTTTTAACTAAATACTTTGAAAAATGAATGTGATTTTCGTCTATATTTTATTGAATCAATTTTTGGTTTATATATTTATTTCACTTGTAGTTTTTTTTAAATAGTTGAATTTTAAAACCAAAGAGATAAAATGAAAAAATGGTTTTCGATAAAAAATAACAAGTTTCTACCAAATTGTGTATTTTTCAAGCCAAAAAGTTGAACTTTCAAAATAATAGTTAATTTTGCAGATAAAAAAATTGAATTTAACCAACAAAGACAAATTTTCAACAAAATACTTGATTTTTAACGGAAAAAGATTGTTTTTTTTACCAAAAAGACGAATTTTCCATAAAATACATCAATTTTCAACCCAGTAGTTCATTTTCTACAAAAGTGTCAAATTTTCAAGCCGAAAGTATGATTTTTCTACGAACCAGTTGAATTTCTAAACAGAAAATGTGAATTTTTAACAAAAAATTTAATTTTAAATCTAATCAGATTAATTTATCACCAAAAGTGAGCATTTGCTACCAAAAATAATGATATTTTTATAGAAATAAATAAATTTTTAAACAAAAAAATGAATATAAAAACAAAAAACAATTTTATTTAAACTATAAAGACAAATTTTTAACAAAATACTTGATTTTTAACCAAAAAGTTTATTTTTTAACTAACTAGACAAATTTTCAACAAAATACATAAATATTACCAATATATTGATATTCTATAAAAAAGATGAATTTTCAAGAAAATACATATGCTTTTAACCAAATATTAATTAAATTTTGTACCAAATTGTTAAATTTTTGAACCACAAAATAGAAATGATCTACAAAACAGTTGAATTTTGAATAAAAAATTCAATTTTTAACCGAAATAGGATAATTTTTTAACCATATTTGTTACTCTTGCAATAAAAAAAAAGTTTCGTTTTACAAAGACGATTTTTGAACAAATTGAATCACTTTTTAACCAAATATTAGTTTAATTTTTTACCAAATTGTTACATTTTCAAACTTAAAATACAAATTTGTTACAAAACAGTTAAAGTTTTCAGGAAAATGTTCATTTTCAACTAAAGTAGGTTAATTATTTACCAAAATGCATTTTTAACGAAAAAATAAAACTTTTTACCAAGGCACAAATTTGCCAATAAAAAAGACCATTTTTAAACTAATAAGATTTTTCATAAAGTAAAGAAAAGAAAATTATCCAAAATGTTAAATTGTCTACCCAAAAAAATAAATATTCAATAAAAAATATAATAGTTGATATTTCAAGCAAACAACTTTTTAATTTTTAATCCGAAAAGAAAGAGAATTGATTTTTAATACGAAAAAAAAACTAATTTTCCACAAAACAGTTTAATTTTGTAAAAATAAATGAGTTTTACACTAAATTGTTTAACGGTATACTAAACTTTGGAATTTTTAAATAAAAAATACGAATTTTCTGTAAAAAAAATTCCATTTTCATGAAAAATGTATGTTTAATCAAATAGTTGAATTTTTAATCTAAAATGATAAATTTTTAACGAAAAAAGAATGATTTTATTTATAATTAAGAAAAAGATTTAACAAACAAATACGAATGTTCAACAAAATACTTGATTTTTAACAGAAAAAGTTTTTTTTTTTACCAAAAAAGACGAATTTTCAATGAAAGACATCAATTTCCAACCCATTAGTTAATTTTCTACTAAAGTGTCAAATTTTCAAGCCAAAAATATGATTTTTCTATAAAACAGTTGAATTTCCAAACCGAAAATGTGAATTTTTAACAAAAATTTAATTTTAAATCGAAATAGATTAATTTATCCCTAAAAATGAGCATTTGCTACCAAAAAGGATGAAATTTGTACAGAAATAAATCAATTAAAAAAAAAGATGAATGCACAAACAAATAGTTGATACTTCTACAAAAATATATTCATTTAAAAATAAAAAATAATTTAATTTAAACTACAAAGATAAATTTTCAACAAAATACTTGATTATTAACCAAAAAAGTTTATTTTCTAACGAACTAGATGAATTTTAAAGCAAATACATATAATTTTAACCAAATATTAGTTAAATTGTGTACCAAATTGTTAAAGTTGTGAACCAAAAATAGAAATTATCTACAAAACAGTTGAATTTTGAACAAAAAATTCAATTTTCAACCGAAATGGGATAATTTTTTAACCATACTTGTTACTCTTTCAATCGTTCAATTTTAATTTTCAAGAAAATACATATACTTTTAACCAAATTTAACCAAATATTACTTGAATTTTGTACCAAATTGTTCAATTTTTGAACCAAAAATAGAAATTGTCTACAAAACAGTTGAATTTTGAACAAAAAATTTAATTCTCAACCTAAATAGAAATTGATTCGTTATAAAAAGTCGAATTTTTCAAATTAAAAATATGAATTTTTTACAAAACAGTTGAAGCTTTAAGGAAAATGTTCATTTTTAACTAAAATATGTTAATTTTTAATTCAAATCCATTTTTAACGAAAAAATGAAATTTTATACCAAGACACAAATTTACCAATAAAAAAGACCATTTTTGAACCAATAAGATTTTTTTTAGTAAGTAAAGAAAAGAAAATTATCCAAAATATTGAATAGTCTACCCAACAAAAAACTTATTTAATAAAAAAATATAATAGTTGATATTTTAACCAAAAAACTTTTTAATTTTTAATCCGAAAAGAAAGAGAATTTATTTTTAATACAAAAAAACTAATTTTGCACAAAAAAGTTTGATTTTTCACAAATACATGAGTTTGACACTAAATTTTTAAACGTTATATCAAATTGTTGAATTTTTAAATAAAAAATACGAATTTTCTGTAAAAAAAGTTTTATTTTCATTAAAAAAATTTATTTTCAATCAAGTAGTTGAATTTTTAATCTAAAATGATAAGTTTTCAACGAAAAAAAATGATTTTATTTAAAAGTAAAAAACAGTTGTATTTAACAAACAAATACGAATTTTCAACAAAATACTTGATTTATAACGGAAAAAGTTTTTTTTTCCAAAAAAACGAATTTTCAATCAAAGGAATCAATTTTCAAGCCGTAAATATGATTTTTCTATATACCAGTTGAATTTCCAAACCGAAAATGTGAATTCTTAACAAAAAATTTAATTTTAAATCGAAACAGATTAATTTATCACAAAAAGTGATCGTTTGCTACCAAAAAGGATGAAATTTGTACAGAAACAAATAAATTTTTAAACAAAAAAGATGAATGTTCAGACAAATAGTTGATATTTCTATAAAAATATTTAATTTAGAAGTAAAAAACAATTTTATATAAACTACAAAGACAATTTTTCAACAAAATACTTGATATGTAACCAAAAAAGTTTATTTTCTAAGAAACAAGACAAATTTTCAACAAAATACATTAATATTGCCAATATATTGATATTCTATCAAAAACATGAATTTTCAAGAAAATACATATACTTTTAACCAAATAATAGTTAAATTTTGTACCAAATTGTTAAAATTTTGAACCAAAAATATATATTGTCTACAAAGCAGTTGAATTTTGAACAGAAAATTGAATTTTCAACCGTAATAGGATCATTTTTAACCATACTTGTTACTCTTTTAATCAACAAAATTTATTCGTTATAAAAATACGAATTTTGAACAAATTGAATCAATTTTTAACCAAATATTAGTTTAATTTTTTACCAAATTGCTAAATTTTCCATTTTTGAACTAATAAGATTTTTCAGTAAGTAATGAAAAGAAAGTTATTCAAAATATTGAATTGTCTACCCAACAAAAAAATTATTTAATAAAAAATATAATATTTTATATTTCAACCAAACAGCTTTTTAATTTTTGATCCAAAAGGAACAAGAATTGATTTTTAATACAAAAAAACGAATTTTCTGTAAAAAAAAGTTCCATTTTCATAAAAAAAATGTATTTTCAATCAAATACTTGAATTTTTATTCTTAATCGATAAATTTTAAACGAATAAAAATAATTTTTTTATGTAAAATTAAGAAACAGTTGGATTTAACAAACAAATACGAATTTTCAGCAAAATACTTTGAACAATGGATGTTATGTTAGTCCAATTTTTTGACTAAATAGGTGAATTTTAAAAATAAAAAAGATTATTTTTTTTTAAATGGAGCAGTTACATTTTCATTTAGTAGAATTATACTTCAATACAAAAAAATTTAATTTTCAACCGAAGCAGATTTATATTTTTACCAGATAGTTACTTTGTTAAATAAAACTATAAAATTCCTACAGAAAAGTATCAATTTTCTAACCATAAAGATGAATAAATTAATAATAAATAAAATAATAAATAAATAATTTAATAAAATAGTTGAATTTCTAACCAAAAAAATGTAGCATTATAGAAAAAAAAAATTCCATCAAATTGTTGAATTTTCAAGCCAAGGAGCCGAGTTTTCAAAATAAGAGTTGAATTTCCAACCAAGAAGTACGAATGTTGAATAAAATTGTTAAATTTTCAACAAAATAATTCAATTTTCCAAAAAAAAATTGAAACAATAATTATGAACTTTTAGCCAAAAATATTTGGATTTTTTTATTGGGTTCTATTAATTAATGTTGAATTTTAATGAAAGCACATTAAAAGGGAGAACGCTGAGAAGCTTACGATAAATAAATAGAAAGTTTAATAATTTATAAACTAAATAATAAGATTTTAAAGAGTCATTGAAATTCATTTTTAATCAGGGTGGCGGAGCTACAGGAAAACCGGGAAATGACTGGGATTTTATTTTAAATGAATATTCATCTTTTTATGTTGGACATAAAATTACTTGTTTGAAAGTTAATCTCTTGTCGAAAATTAATTTTTTTAACTCATAATTTTAATAAAAATTCGTTTGTTTGTTTGAAATATGAGCAGTTTGATCGAAAACTTTTTTTTCTTTAAACGAAAAAGAATTTAATTAAGCTGATAATTCCATAACTTTAATTGAAAATCTTTTTTGAAAATTTAACTACGAATTATTCTTATTTCTGTTGAAAAATTGTCTTCGTTGATTCAAAATTCAACTTTATCGTTGAAATTCATGTATTTTGGTAAAAAATTGTATTTTTCGGCCGAAAGTTAATCTTATTGTTTAAAATTTTTTTTTGACTAAAAATTCAAGTATTCCAGTTAAATTTTTATAATTTTAGTTGATAATTAATATGTTTGGTTTTTTAGTTGCAGTATTCCAGATGAAGATTCATAATTTTATTTGAAAATATATTTATTTAAAAAGTGCATTTGATTGAAAACTTGTTTCTATTTGGTTAAAAATATTTTTTTCTCAAACTGAAAATACTATTACAGTTGAATACTCCATAATTTTGGTTGAAAATTTATGTTTTTAATTTAACATTGACTTTATTATTATTATTTTAAAAATTCAACTACTAATTATTCTTCTTTCTGTTGAAAATTTGTTTACTTTAATTGAAAATTCAACTATATCGTTAAAATTCATGTATTTTGCTAAAAAATTGTATTTTTCGGTAGGAAATCAATCTTCTTGTTTAAAAATTTAAGTATATAATTTAAATATTTATCATTTTTGCTGAAAATTTATCTGTTTGATTTTTATTTCTGATATTCCACTTGAAAATTCATAATTTTATTTAAAAATTCATTTATTTAAAAAATGAATTTGATTGAAAACTTGTTTCTTTTTTGGTTAAAAATATATTTTTTTCCTTAAACTGAAAATACTATTACAGTTGAAAATTCATGTTTTTAGTTGAAAATTCATGTTTTTAGTTAAAAATTGATTTTCTTAACTTAAAAATTAATGATTATTATTATTATTATGAAAATTCAACTACTAATTATTCATCTTTCTGTTGAAAATTTGTTTACTTTGATTGAAAATTCAACTAAATCGTTAAACATCATGTATTTTGTCTAAAAAAATGTATTTTTCGGTAGAAAATTAATCTTATTGTTTAAAAATTCATCTTTTTGGTTCAAAAATTCAAGTATTCCAGTTAAATATTCATAGTTTTAGTTGAAAATTCATCTGTTTCTTTTTTTAGTTCCGGTATTCCAAATGATGATTCATAATTTTATTTTATAATTCATTTATTTAAAAAATGCATTTGATTGAAAACTTGTTTCTTTTTTGGTTAAAAATATTTTTTTTCTCAAATTGAAAATACTATCACAGTTGAATATTCCATAATTTTCGTTGAAAATTTATGTTTTTAGTTGAACATTGATTTTTTTAACTTAAAACTTAATGATTATTATTATTATTTCGAAAATTCAACTACTATTTATTCTTATTTCTGTTGAAAAATTGTCTTCTTTGATTGAAAATTCAACTATATCGTTAAAATTCATGTATTTTGTTAAAAAAAATTGTATTTTTTGGGTAGAAAATTAGTCTTTTCGGTTGGTATTCAATCTTATTGTTTAAAAATTCATCTTTTTGGTTTAAAAAATTCAAGTATTTCAGTTAAATATTCATTATTTTAGTTGAAAATTCACCTGTCTAATTTTTTAATTCCGGTATTCTAGATGAAGGTTCATAATTTTATTTGAAAATTCATTTATTTAAAAAATGCGTTTGATTGAAAACTTGTTTCTTTTTTGGTTAAAAATATTTTTTTACTTAAACTGAAAATACTATTACAGTTGAAAATTCATGTTTTTAGTTGAACATTGATTTTCTTAACTTGAAACTTAATGATTATTATTATTATTCTTATTTTGAAAATTCAACTATTAATTATTCTTTTTTTTATTGAAAATTTGTTTACTTTGATTGAAAATTCAACTATATCGTTAAAATTCATTTATTTTGTTAAAAAATTTTATTTTTCGGTAGAAAATTAATCTTTTCGGTTGTAAATCAATCTGATTGTTTAAAAATTCATCTTTTTGGTTAGAGATTCAAGTATTTCAGTTAAATATTCATCATTTTAGTTGACAATTCACCGATTCCTTTTTTTAATTCCAGTATTCCAGATGATGATTCATAATTTTATTTTAAAATTCATTTATTTAAAAAATGCGTTTGATTGAAAACTTGTTTCTTTTTTGGTTAAAAATATTTTTTTCCTTAAACTGAAAATACTATTACAGTTGAAAATTCATGTTTTTAGTTGAACATTGATTTTCTTAACTTGAAAGTTAATGATTATTATTATTATTTTGAAAATTCAACTACTAATTATTCTTTTTTCTGTTAAAAATTTGTTTACTTTTATTGAAAATTCAACTATATTGTTAAAATCCATGTATTTTATTTAAAAATTGTATTTTTCGGTAGATAATTAGTCTTTTCGGCTGGAAATCAATCTTATTGTTTAAAAATTCATCTTTTTGGTTAAAAAAATTTAAGTATTTCAGTTAAATATTCATAATTTTAGTTGAAAATTCATTTATTTAAAAAATGCAAACTTGTTTATTTTTTAGTTAAAAATGTTTTTTTCCTCAAACTGTTGGAAATTGGTTTACTTTGATTGAAAATTCAACTGTATCGTTAAAATTTATGTATTTTGTTAAAAAATTAATCTTTTCGATTGGAA
>JAAAKG020032797.1:0-19497 GCA_010014905.2 Druon quercuslanigerum
ATTGCACTACGATTTTTTTTGGCTGAACTGTGAGGCTTCAAAGGCAGATGCCTATCATTTTCTCGCCGATAGTAGTTGAGGGTAAGTGGGTTAACCCGCCTGTGGTGCGGCATTAAATTATTTCAAGGAAAATAAGTGACTAAACTCGCTGTTCACAGGGTCAGGTGGATAATCCTGCTTGTAGTTTGTTATGGGTGAATTCTAGGGGTTAGGGGGCAATTAGGTATATGTTAAGTTTGTTAAGGGGTCTGTGGGTTAGACCAATTGGTATGAGAGATTTAATTTCAAGAAAAATGATGCTTATTTCCTGAGAAATAAGCGACGGGACTCGCTGTTCCCAGAGTCAGGCGGGTTAGCTTCCTTGTGGTTTGATAGGGGTGGTTTCTCGAGGTTAGGTAGGTTAGGGGCGGGTGTTTGTATAGGTCACGTTGGTTACGGGGAAGGTGATTCGTAGGGCTATATTATGGCGTAGAATTCAATTATTTTAAGAAGAACGAACGATTAAACTCGCTAATCCCAGAGATAAGTGGTTTAGGCTGCTTTTGGTTTGGTAGGGGTGATTTCTACCCCTAGAAAGCGGATTTTGCAAAAGTAAAAAAACACGGGTTCTATATTTTTTGGTGTTTTATTGATGTGCAAAGTTTGGTTCTAATCGGTGAGTGATACTTGGATAATGTTACTACCTTTTACTACCTTCTGTGTCCTCGATTGAGTCCCATTGTACAAAACTTATAGAAAAAAAGATTTCTTTGGCATTTTTCAGAAATTCGTATTTTCTCTTCGACGCACACAGCTTCGGTTTTTTAATGAGACCCTTTTTGACATTACATAAATCTAAATTTACTTGCTTTACTGACTTTAATGGTTCAGTTGAGAAAGAAGCCTTTCGCCATACCATGAGAACTTGCACACAAAGAACTTGGGCTATACCTGAAAATACTAAATCTTTTCGCCAAGTTTAGCATCGAGTTCCTACTGATTGAATAAAAAATGCCTTATATCGACAGCGAAAGTGGGAAAGATATTTAGCTTCAAATCCTGAACAGGTCCGAAACTTTAATAGTCAAAGGTTCCGAGATTTCTTTTTCTTTTTAAAGCAGCCATCATTTTAAACTTGCGTGCCACTCAGCCATTCACTCGAACTTTAACGATCACTTTTACGATCATGTAATTAGTCTAACGGATACTATTTTCAATCCTTTTTCCCCATAAACTGTTCAGTTAGTACAATATTGTACACCAAGAGCGATAAGGTTGACATCTTTTGATGAAAAAAAGAAAAAAGTGGAATAAGACTGTAAGCAGTAAGGCAGATTTAGTAATTTCGGAAATGAAAGAAGTTAAAGCTTCCATACCTAGGTTTAATGCAATTTATTTGCGTTGATATTGGTTTCACCTCCATCATTTGTTGCTTCGGATTTTGTATATTTAAACCATGACGGTCTTTAAAATAATGAAGATAAGAGTAGAAATCTTCGGTGGGAAAACTAGATTCGGCAGTAAGATCGTCACAGATCATTGTCACAATATAAATGCTTTGAGCACCTCTATAACTCGGTGAAACAAGAGCTAAATTGTACTCCGATTCCGTAACTTCGAAAGGTGTTGATGGTGACCTTGTCTCAATTTTCTGATACTGATTGATAACATCCCAGTTAATATCCCAATTTTCCTTAACTATAATGATGAAAAATCCAATGTGTTGTACATAACATATTGAAATGAAATACTTAAATAGCAAAATATTTATTTATCTTTAAAACAACTTACCCGGGACGACTGCAAAGCTGTTTTCTAAATTCATGTTATCAAAGACCATAAAAGATTTGATGACCTTCACGATTTCGCTAAATACCATGGTATGAAATTTCTTTATCAACTTTATTTGCTCGCGTTCTAATCTGATTTGCGAGTGATTAACCTTGACCTGAACTTCAAGAGATCCGACATTCATGAAAATCGGAAAACTCGGTATCTGCAAAATAATTTTTATATCACATCCTGAATTTGTTATTAATAATAAGTAATTTAAAAAATTAATGATATAAGTGCGCTTCATCACTTAGTGTCCTATCAAATTTTAGGGCATAGTGTGGCCAAAAATTCTTTTTTCCTGGCTGACTTTTAAGGGCATGTGATGATTCGTCCTGTGGTAAATTGGGTTCAGTTAGTTCCCTCTGATTTTTTCCATAAAAATATAAATGTAAGAAAACAGAATTCAGAGGTGCTATAAAATAATATAACAGACATTCCCGGACTCTTTATTTAGGGTCGTACAGAAGCTGTCGGTAGCGACCCTTTAAGGTCATACAGATGCTGTCGGTAGCACTCAAGAATATTTATGGGAGAGAATTGCAACACACATAACCTCAAAATACACACACCAAATTTAGCAAAATTAAATTTTTTTATTTAACCCACAAAAGACAGTCTGGTGGACATGCGTTAGCATATTTGATCTCACACTCCAGATTTTGAAAATAAAATATTTATTATTGTAGAAAAAATCCGAGGGAAGCTAATACTGATAAAATCGATACTATTTCCTAAGTACCACACAAATTAATAAAAATTAGCCAAATTAAATTTTTTCGAATTAAACAACATAAAAAGATTCCGGGCACGTCCGTTAGCACGTTTGCAATCATGTTCCAAATTTTGCAGACAAAATATTTAGTATTTAGGGAAAAACCCGAGGGTACCTAACACTAGTAAAATCGATCATTTCTAAGTATCACATGCTCTTAAGCGACTAAAATAATAATTACAAGTAGAAAATTTGAAAAAAGTTATATATTTTAAAACCCCAAGGTAAAATATATAATGTTCATTATTGTAAATGATTTAAAAAAAAATAAATATACGTTGGATTTTCGATCGTAAATCATACTCCAATCTATGTATTGTCAGGTAACATGATACTTTTATGTTCGCAACCCAAAAGTGTGTATATTTGATATTTGAAACAAAAATCAAACAAACGCTTCAGACACTTGCCAGATTTAAATAATTTTTTCTCGAAGTGTGATTTTTCAAAGTGCACAAAATCAAAGATTCCGAATCAATAAAATCAGATTAAGATTTGTCGAAAATCTGTGAAATCTTGAAAAAATCTTTCCGAATATTAAAAAGAGACATTAATATGTACCGAAATTAGCATTGATGTGAATCTAGATTCGGGAAGAGTCCAGATTTCAAGCCATTTCGATTGAGGATAGACCTCGGACAACTGATTATCTGTGACGCTTGAACTAATGTCGTCTGGGTGGTTTGACGCCGAGGATGAAAAGAATGGTTAGAATGTACGAAGGAGACCCTAGCTAGAAGGGATATAAGGAGCCATAGAAACACGAGAGCCTGCATGAAAAAATCCATGGGCGTTAAAGAAGCTAGAGAAGTATGTCAGGACAGAAAAGTATAGCGGAAAATAGATAATAAGAAGTATGTCAGTAGAGTGAATGACGCCTGAAACAAAAGACCTTGGATACTAATCGACCCAAGTGGGGAACCTTACATGACGACTTTGTGAGGATCTTCACTTGGGATGATTGCTAGAGAAATTAATCAGTAACCTGGGTCGGAGCAGTGTTGTGGAATAAACGCGTTATGTAAATAAATAACATGAGAACTCTAGATCAATCTAAACATTCTATAACCCCTACCTCACACTACTCCCTTCCCGAGCGAGTGAGTCACGCCTACCCCGAAAGGGAAACGGCTTAATGGTGTCATAATAATATCAATGGGTAGAGTCGAATATACGGCTCCTCTCCCCTGGCCAAACGTCAAAGTTGTAAGAACCACGGTGTCGAACAAGGCTGGATCGCCGTGACCTCTCGAACCAGCCCATTAACCCATTAACCCCATTAACTCAGAATCAGATATAGAAAGTGAACTCTCTATTCCACCCCGGATAAGAACTATAATTTCGCTGATAATTATAAACCTTTTAATGGTAGATTAGTGGAGATATGATATAAAAACATAACAAATAAGCATTTAAATTAAAATTAGCAATAATAATAAATAGAATAAAAAAACATAATCAGCAATAATGACAAATAAAAGCTACAATCTCGCTGATAATTATAAGACTCTCAATGGGGGAGTGAATGGGTTCTGACAGAATAACACATAGGAACATAGGGTATAAGCTTAATATTAACATAAAAAATTAGTAAAAGAAAAGAATCATACAAAAAGAAAAAATATAATGAGACCCTACATAATTATCACATCAGTGCGCATATTTCAATAAAGTAGGTTCTAATAATAAGAAAAGAAGTAGAAAAATGCTGCATATTATGATTAACAACAAAAAACCAGAAATATAACTATTTTTTATGCGATATATGAGAGATGCTGTGTAGAAAGATCGGCAAATACAACTTGAATACTTCTTGAAGAGATATGGCTCGATGAAATACATCGAACCTTAATTTCTTGTTCATTTCAATGGTACTATTTCCAGGTATATTCCTGTAGTCCCTCTCGGTTATAGTCTATTCCTTGGTTATTGGTCAGTCCTGATTCAGTGATCATGTTTTGTGAACATTCCATAATTCGTCGTCTTTATGGATCATCCTCCATCGAATGGCACACGGGTTGAGCTTTCTCGACAGAATCCGTTGTTCCAGAATCTTCGGACGCTTTGCTTCCATATTACCTGTCTGGGTTGTTTTCTCAATGCTTCTCTTCCATACTGGAAACTTATCACTCTCTGTTAGCGTGGTCCATGGTTCACAATTTTCATCCTACTTGATGGTCGGTCTCAGTGTCTTCCGCTTTTCCTTCTTTGGTGCTGGATAGAGGTGGAGAGAGTCATTAGCTTTATCCCAACTGGGTCTTTTAGTTTTGTTTATTAAACTTTTTGCGTTTCCTCTCCTTATAGGATCGATAGTTTGCTTCAGCGGTAGTTCTGAAATTTTGGTAGTTTCTTAGTGTTCCTTGATCGCCTATGTCAAGAGCTCAAGTTATCGTCTTTAACTTTCCATTGATGCTATCACAGAAGACATACTATGAGAGGAAGTGGAGGTAGAGTCATGAAAAAAGGTCCGGTACAGTCCTCAGTCAGCAAACGCATCACAAAAGGATTCACAGGAAAATAGCAGGGGACTTATGCAGTAACCACAGGAAATTTGGAGGATTTCTAAATACGATTGTCTGCGGGCACATCATCTACAATTGACCCCTTTCTAGACAATATTAAACGAATGCTAGACTCAAAAGGGTCGAAGGTAAAACTTACTAGACACCGCTAGATAAACTCTAGACCAACCCTAAAAGCAGGAGCGAGGAACTGGGGCAAATTCAGGAGATCTCGGTCATGTTGGTAACCACATCGAGCCGAGGCAAGCGATTGCTTTATTCATTAGGGCCAGTCATCTTCAGAGACACGAACCCCGACAGTGCGACAAATTTATTATCTGGGCTGTTTCTGACAATCGTTTTCTTCCAGTTTATTATTTTCCATTTAATCAACGGCTATCATTGACGGCCCGGGCGGAGCCGGATGGTGGCGCGCATGCTTTTTTTTGTTTTTCGTCGGCTCGCGCCCAGAGTCTAAGGATCAAGCAAGCATGTTCAGGAAATGTAAAATAGGGTTAAATTATCCATTAAGGTTTAGCCAGACTGGCACCGGCTAGGTCCGAGTGGCAACGAGGAGCTCAGTGTTCGTTCGGATAGGCCGACTTCGTCTTTCAGGTACAATCGCGTAAAGCCGGACTTTCGAGTCAAACACCCGGATGAGACGCCTCGATAGATCTAGGCGAAAACATTCGCTTTCGCTTGTTCTTGGATGTCAACAACACCCAACCACCGTAACCCGTCAGCAAATAAGGGAAACTCAAATCGCAAACCGTCCGATAGCAACAGATCCGGCATGGCGACAGGTGGGAGGTTGAGCGGATGAGAGTCCCGCTTGACCAGTCTCTCAGTCTTCAACCATGGAAGGAGGCACTACATAACCAGGAACTGGTCACCGTCCAGACATTTATACAGTAAATAATACCTATCAGTGATTATTAACCCCTTCTTTGGCAGAGAGAATTCAACAGAAAGTGCCTAAAATGGCAGGAACATTTGTTATCCTGAAAATTTGTGACCTTGGGTTTTGGGGGTTGCTGAATCCGAATCTGAAGTCAAAATTCAGAAATTCAAATTCGCGGATCCAATATGGCGGACGAAAATACAAGAAAGGACTCGATTTGAATAAATCTTGGTTTTTATATGCTATTTAGGTCGCTAATTACGAATCTGAATTAAGAATTGAAAAATTCAAAACGGACAGATTAAACCATACAGCGTAGATCGTAGGATTTACTAAACAGAGTAGTAGGATCTACTACTGGAGAGAACTAGAGAGAACTGGAATAGTATATGCTACTATACGCTACTAAATATGGACAGATCAAACTATATAAAGTAGATCCTACTTTTGGCTTCGTAGAATTTACTAAACGGAGTAGTAAGATCTACTACACCATAAAGTAAATTCTACGACGCCAACAGTAGGATCTACTACACCGTTTAGGATCCAGATGATTATTTATTAATAATAATTTAACTAAAAATTAGAAACCGTGATTATTAACTTCGGTCTCTATAACTTCCTCACGGGAGGATCCAGAATAACTAATTAATAATAATAACTAATTATTATTATTAATAATTAAAATAATAAACTCAATATAAAAAAGGAAATAGAACCAGAAAGCTGATAAACCATGTTATTAAAATCATCCACCCTCGGCACATCGAGACATTAACACCATCAATTTTGGATAAGATTATGAATTTCCAACGGCAAAGACTTAATGTTCTTTCTGCCAGACTGCGTTGATACAGGAAAAATACTGCACGAAGGCAACAAAATTGAAACTTTCAGAAAGATGAAAGAAAGTTCTACCGTGAACTGACTGTAAAGCAAAATAACCAGCAAGACACCGAAGTCCCTCAATTGAAAGATATGACTTATTACCGATCGGGTATTTAGAGAAAAATGAGCAGATGCAATTTGAACACTGCGTGGTTCAAACTGGAGACAGAAAGGGCAGGCAATAGCCCTGAAATGCAGCTGACAAACATCACTGCTTTAGATGTTTCAGCGGTCTTAAAAAGGGCAAGTAACTGGAAAGCTCCAGGGTAATACGTATATGACACCTAAAAAATTAGATGCTCAAAATCCATCTGAATTTCGACCGATACCTTGTCTTCCAATAACATATAAATGTCTTACGGCTATCATTACAGATAAGGTATATTCTCATTGCGACGAGAATGACATCCTTACAGAAGAAAAAAAAGCATGTTTTAAAAACTTGCGAGGCTGTAAAGATCTAGTCACTACAGACACTGTTGGCATGACTCAAGTTCGTAAGCATCAGAGGAACTTGCACATAGCATACATGACTATTTGCTTGAAGTCTTAAAACTGTACAAGAATTGCCGACGCATTGCTGACTTTCTAAGTCATGCGATGAGGCTCTGGGGTACAAGGATTAAGTATTTTGATCACGGACAACCAAGAATAACTAGATCAATACGGACGGGCATATTACAAGGAGACTCTTTCACTGCACTATGGTTCTGTTTAGCGTTGAACCCATTGAACCCATGTCTCATGGGTTCAGAATTCATGATAATGAGGATGGTCATCAAGTGATTCATCTTCTGTACATGGATGACCTGAAGCTGAACGCTAGTTCAGCCAAGAAACTGCAGCAAGTGATCGATGTCATAAAGCAGTTTTCCAATAATATCCACATGGTGTTCTGACTAGATAAATTCAGAACAGTGCATTTAATTAGAGAGGAATTAGAGACCGCAGAGTTAGATAATGGGTTCGAAAATGATATCGAGGCAATGACTGCAGGTGAATCATATAAATATCTGGGCATTTTGGATTCTAAGGGTATTCAGCATACGATAGGTAAGACAATTCTGACGATTGGCTTCACTACGATACATATGCCATCACTGTCCTCACGTACTCCTTCGGACTCATCAAATGGTCTAACACCGACCTTGAAATTTTAAACAGAATCGTCCGCGTAGAAATGACGAAGCACTGAATGCACCACAAAAATTCAGCGATTGCAAGGGTAGCTCTACCACGACATATAGGGGGCAGGGGTGTTGTAGATGTCAAAAAACTGTGTGAGTCACAAGTTATATATTTGCGAGACTATTTTAACAGCAAACGAAATGTTGCGCTTTACATCACCATTTGTAAAGCGAATCTTGACTGCACGCCCTTGAATTTGTCCTCAGATGGGGCCTTGAATATTAGGGCAGAAACCATGGAGGAATTAAAAGACTAATGGAGGCAGAAGGCTATCCACGGCAAGCACCCCAAAACGTTAGATCAACAAGAAGTGGACAGTGAGGCATCCAATATTTGGCTAAGAAAGGGTGTTCTGTATCTAGAGACGGAAGGATTCATCATTGCGATACAAGACAAGGTTGTTAGCACCATGAATGATCGCAAACACGTGTTACATCAAGATGTGGTTGACCGATGCCGATTATGTGGAGATACTAACGAATCCATAGAGCACATTATTGATGGCTGTCGTGTAATGGCTCAGAGAGAATACAAGCACAGACATAATGATGTAGCGGGTCTTATACATCAACAACTTGCCCTTAACCTATGACTCTTAAAAGAGAGGACGCCTTTCTATAGATACATTCCAATGCCTGTTTAAGAAAGCGAGTATTACATCTTATATTGATTATATAGGATCATTACATCTGGGCCAATCGACCTGACATCGTGATGCGAGAAAAAAAGGTGGAACAGTGTACATCATCGACATTGCTCGTCCACTTGAACGAAATTTTCAGTCAGCCTATACAACCAAGATTCACAAGTACAGCGAGTTAAGGCATGAAGCAACGACCATATGGAGGAATGTGAATCATGCTTCTATTCATCCCATTGTGATTTCGGCTACAGGCATTGTACACGTAAGATGCACTGAACACCTTTAACATTTAGGAGTCAGTAGGGTATTGGCAGCAGGTCAGAAGGCGGTTTTATTAAACACCTGTCGCATTGTAACAAACTTTCTTGACCATCAAGAAGCAAGCGACTAAAAACCTATGGAGGGGCAGATGGTAGCTCTAAGGTCACCTCCAACGATCGCGGCCGCTCGTAATTATATACCTAGAGCATCATCGCAGGAGGTTTCAAGCATCGTATTAGATTAACTAATAACATCCTGATTTTACCAGTCACTTGACTTAGTCCGTGGCTATGATGTATCACCGGGTTCACCCGAGTAAAAGTTTTAAATATAATAATAATAAAAATAAACTAAATAATTAAAACCGTGATTATTAACTTCACATCGGGTCACTCCCTCACGAGAGGATCCAGAATAACTAATTATTAAGAATAATCAGCTAAATAATTGCAAACCGCCATTGATAACTTCGCCCCGAGTCACTCCATCATGGGAAGATCTAGAATGATTAATTAATTTTAATAAATTAATCGAGATTAAACAGAGACAATCAAAAGAGAGTGGCTCTCAAAATTCAACTAGATAATGGTCTAATTTTTTTATTTTACAAATGACTCTTCAGTTTACCTTGCGTAATTTAATTTGTTCTCTATCATTTTCAAACACAAAATTACGTGCAAAATGCTTATAAAAAACAAATGTTTTAAAGATTGCATGGGCCTAAAGGTTATCAAGGGAGCACTGTATGACTTAACATTTCGATATCCCCCTTTTCCGTATGAAATACATAGTAAAACTTTACGAAACCTTTAAACCCTCCAAAGTGCGTTACGTAATAGTGAATAAATGCGACAAATTGTACACCGTAGATAAAGAAAAATTCAACTATCTGCAGGGTAAGTTTAATTTACATGACAGATTTGATAAGTAATTTCTAATATGAAATAGTGACTTACTTTTGGAAACTGTTTGGTTGACAATATTCCATATCCTGAGTTTTCCTTTAGTAAGTTGTAGAATACTAAACGACGATTGTCATGTGGGACTGAGTACGATGGTTTCATTTCTAAGATATGAAGAAATAGAATCGTGTTCTCCACCGGAAAAGATGCATACAATGGTTCTGCGTGCTGAAAATTGTTTTGATGTCTTTTATTTTGAAAATACTTCAAAATTTGATATAATAAAAATTTAACGTTTGTAAAAGAATGAAAAGCAAAAAATAAAACTTTTAACATATTCAAAGTAAATACCAAATAAAGACTACTTCCATATTAAAAAAAGAACGCCTTTGATATTTTTTATTACGCCAGTTTTACCGGCTAGCTGATGGACGTATAGTATCTTATCTAATTTATGAGATCGATGTCCTTCAACCAGTTTCGACTCTATTTATATAGTGTAATTTAAAGCTGCTCTATTTTTTAGTCCTTTAGAGGTTAGGGATTGTTATCATCAAATTACAAAAGTTTAAGTTGGTAAATTTGAATATCCATTCTACCCATAACCACCATAAAATTGGGAGATCCCTATTGACAGGGCTAGCCATTTCCAGAAAACCGGTACAGAAAGTGTAACTGAGATCAGTCTGTTGGGTGGAGACTGGCTCCCAAGTAATTTAGTTATTATTCCCTAATTATTATCCATTATTTTGCCGCTCTTTGGCCCTTAGATCACTTTTTTGGTTACAGACATTTTAAGCAAGTACCCGTAAAGGCTTTCAAATAATTTATTTAGCCAAACGCATTACACTTATTCGATACATACGATATTTAAAAACAACAGCCGTCAACTTCAAGGTTTGTTGTACTACATGGACTCTGAAGGTGCTAGGTTTGCTTGGCAAAGTTTAATGAATTTTGAAACCCTTGCCTTTATCTTGGAAATCAGGAGATACAGCGATCTTGACGTTCTAAAACCCCCAGATAACACTAGCTTCGTTTTAAGCTCCTGCCGCATTTTTGGAAATCAGATCTTGGAATTTGAAATCCCCTATGTTACAGTAAATTCTTATAAAGCCCTTGCCATCATCTTAAAAATTAAAAGATGCAGCCATTTTGGCATTTGAAACCTCCTAGATTATATTAGATTCGTTATTAACATTTAACAATGCTATGAGTGCAGTTGTGAAATTGAAGAGCTAAAAGAGAATTTGATGGTAATTCGACATAAGAATAGGATACCGGATAATACGGTCAGCATTGATCACGATTTGATGAGGAAGGAAAGGGAGGTGCAGAAAATGCTGAACGACAGAGTTAGGAGGGAGAGGAGTGAAGGGGGAGCGGTGAAGGCAGGGTATCGGAAAATAAAAGTAGGTGTCGGACGAGGAGAAAGAGGTGTTGAAGGAAGTGCAGGGGGATTTGTTTCATAGGAAGTAGGGGGTGGGGGTAAACCAGTGTGGGGAAGTAGTGAAGGTGCTGTACTGAAACGTAGCAGAGATAAAGATGAATAATGATCATTTCTGGAGGTATATACAGTAATTTGATGTTGTGGGACATGTAGAGACGCGGGTAGAGAGAAAGAACTGGGATAGAATAGAGCCAAAGCTGCCAAGGGAGTACAGATGGAGGCTGCAGGAGGCGTTGGGAGTGAAGAAGAAAGGAAGGAGAGGGAGACGGGGAGGGCGTGAAAATGAGGGCAGTAAATATAGGAGGGGTAACGTGTAAGTTTGGTAAAATGTACAATAAGGATGGGATGGGAAAGATTAAAGAAAGGGCGGAAGACTTATCCATGGTTAGGGCAAAGGAATATTGCTGGAGAAGCGAGTGTAGTGACTAGGGTGAGAGGAGGGGCTGGAATTTCGGAGTGTTTCTGTATAGATAGAGGGTCGAGGCAAGGGTGTCAGATTAACCCAACGCTCTTTGCGATTTTAATAGCGGATATGGAAAGAAAGCTAGGGGGCACAGTGGTAGAAGGAGTTATGGTAAGAGCCGTTAGGATATAGTCACTCACGTATGCAGATGACTATTGCTCCTAGCAAAGAGCAACGACCCCGTAAAGGAGATGATTAAGAGTTTGAGAAGATACATCGTTAAGAATAGGTTACAGCCGAATGCGGAAAAATTCAAAGCTATGGTGTTCATGAAAGGAGGTTGGAAGGGATGAGGGAGGTGAATGAGAGTGGAAGGGAAAGGCGTTGATGGAGGTAAAAGGGTTTGTGTACCTGGGCTTCCTTTTTCGAAGGAATGAGAGAGTGGATGGTCATATAAAAGAGAGTGAGTAGGCCAAACCTAGTGATGAGACAGGTGTGGGGTCTAGCACATGAGTTGTTCGTAAATGATTTTATCACGGGAATGAAATCGTTTGAATCGCTAGGCTGGTCAGGAAGTGTTGGTGGGAAAAGGAGAATAGGAGAGGGGTTGGGAAGAGGATGGTTACAAGGGAAAGGTATTTTAGAACGAATAGCCCACAGATGGAGGAAGTAAGAAAGAACCACAAGGAAGGAAAGAAGGTATATGAAATGGTTAAGAAAAGCGGCATGCCGACAGAACGCAGCAGGGGAGGAGAGAATAAGAGAGTCAAGGTTTACCAGGAAGTATGGATGGATTATGCCAAGGAAGAGAGCGCAGTATTTATGTGAAAAAGCAGAAAAAGGAAATCAATAGCTGATAGCGAGAATGAGATATAAGTGCATGCTGGATTTTAATAGGTTTTGGCTTTTTAGGGAGAAGGGGATGAGTGAAAAGTGCAGGAAGGGGGATGCAAGAGTGGAGGACTGGTTGCAGTTTGAGCAATTGGATAGGAGTGGGACAATCGTGGATGTATTGCTGCATTAAAAGGGAGACAAAAGGGCAGTAGCATTGGTGAAGAGGGGGCTCGGTAAGATGTACAAGAAAGAAGAAAAGACAAAGAGAAATGGAAATACTAAAAATAGGAGCGGAATTAGTTATAAGTAGAATGTAAATATTTTAACCCTTCATCGGCATTGTAAATCTAACGCGGTCCGCATGGTGGGTTTTTCATGTCCATGACATTTTTTTCAATGTTATTTTCATTATTAAAATCCGGCAAAAATTACAGTTATTCTCCTGAGACTATAGAATAAATTACGAGAAACTTTTTTATTATTAGCAACTTTATACTTTTTTGACAATTACTGATTTAAACACGAGTTCTGAAAACATAAAAAATTACTGTTCCATAAAAGAGCCACGATGCTACTGCCAAAAGACCGTGCTCTTAACTTTGATTTAAATTGTTATGATTATGGATCTCTTTCTTTCTTTCTCTCCTAATTCTCGCACAAGCGCATATACAGTTTTTCTTCGCCCTTCTCTCTTGGCATCTTCATTTAAGATCAGAGGCAGGGCTACTTTCAATACCTTTTTTCGACAGTTTTGTAAACTCCCGACTTCAACATAACCGAGAATTTGCACAGTGGGCGGGTCTCCTGAACGAGTTTGCGAGCCCAGAATGTCGTAACGCATTCCACTCAGACAGGACTAGTAGTACAGGCGTCTGAGACTGTTCGACTCTCCGATCAAACGGACCTGGCTGATCAAAAACGTTCCCAACCACCTCCGCTCGCGTGGCAGTTGCTGTTTCGCCTCAAACGAGGAAGTCTGCTTCTGTCACAAATCAGTAACCACGTCAAATTGAAATTAAAAATAATGAAACTCGGTACATTAAAGCCGCGATTATAAAATTTAAAATGGCGGCGGTAGTGCAAGCGACAAAAGTTGGATAGTTTCCCTTTTTTCGACAAACATTAACTTTATACCTGCACATCCTTATAAGAATCAAATATTGAAAGTTATTAAACATTTTATTTTATTTCATGATATGATTGACAGATAGTTCTGGTAAATGCTGCTTAAAGCAATCAGAATAAGCCAGAACAATCCGAAATAGAGAAAGAGAGAGGAACGTGAATATTTCTTCGAGAAGCGAACCATTTTCGTTATCGAATTTTCGGTACCAGCTGACAAAAACATCATAGCCTAAGAGAATGAAAAGAAAGAGAGGTTAGAAGACCTTATAATGAGACGTGATTATGGCTAAAATTTTACTTCGAATTCGCTGGGATAGGGTGTAATTTTTCAGATTAGCACCCGCTCCGGGCAAAATCCTGCGGTTCTCCTTGTGTCAAACTTTTCATTATATACATTCAACCGCAAGCGTCTTCACATTGCGGCAAAAGAATCCCTGTACCACGGGTTGCATTCGGAGCTCTAAAAGGATGGACGAACCCTCTCCCTAGCTTCTCATGGATACAACAATCACACCAAGAAACTACAAAAAGTTTATAACGGAGTTTTCTAATTTTCTAAATAATCTAAACCTGGCCAAGGGTTTCAATTCACCATTTACCTGCCCTCCGACCACCCACAAAGTCCGTTATTTATTTAATCAATGCGTCAGGTAGGATTGCCCTACACAAACCACATTAAATACAAAATGGCTGTCCGAGACACCCTCGTGGCATTCTGACGCTACTCGGCGTCTATTTTATCGCTACCCCCTGGCCAACCTGAGAGCCGCCCGTCTTACTGCTCTATTGTCGATTCGGTGAACAGGCGTTTCTCAAGTCTTCTGGGACAGCGAGGGGGTCTCGGATTACTCCAAAATTACATGAGAAATTCTGCAAAACTCCGACAACTGGCACGTGTGGTTCTACGCGTGCCTGTCACATGTGGTGCTTGTGCCGGGTCGAAACAATCATATACTGGCAGTAAAAAACATCTGAGCCAGCGAGCCAATTCCGCTTTTGCCTCAAAATCTATTTCCTTGTTCTCCAGTTGTCGGTTTTTCCGAACGTCCCCTTTCCAATTCTCAAGGTCGCTTTGGGACAGCCGTCACTCCAAGCCTCAGGAGACCAACTCTCAGATTTTAGGCTGCTAGTTTCTTCTCTGCGTGGCGCCCGCCGATTGGTTTGGTGGGACAAACGAGATCCAGTCGGGCGCCTTTTGCCAGTGCCTGCCTTTTCACCTGTGTCCGTTGCGCCGATTGGTTATATTTTACGGGCTACTACGATTCCCATTGGCCGCTTGACCATTAGATCCAAAATGGCTGCGTTCCGCCTCGGCCTAGGTGGGGTTGTTTAGCACGTGGCATGCAGGATTGCTTCTGTCTGGCGTATCGGTCACCTCAGTACCACTTCTCGCCCTTAGTGGTGATAGCGCTGCGTGTTGTCGCTGGTCCCTGACCCTGCATCGCTGGAACTTGACTGCCGGTTTGAATAGTGGTCGGCTAGTGCTCCCTCTCGTAGCTTACGCGGAATCAATGCGGGGTGCCGGTTTCCGTTCTCCCTCTGCGCCCTGTTCTCTATGGTGGCTGGCCTGTTGTTTACCAGCTGTCACATTTCGGGACCTTATTTTCCTGTAATGAAGGTGCCCGTCACTGACGATTGAATAACCAGGAGGTTGGCCGACGGTTTCTAGTCCTCCTGGTTGGCTTGTTCACGGGCTCGGAGCCTAACCGTTGTTTTATATGACTAAAACCTACGTGGGTTTTTCCGAGTCAGGTATAAAATTTTTAGAGTTTCTTAAATTATCATATTTCTTAATTCACTAGCTTATTGTTAAAGTTGCTTTCTGGGCTTGGGGGCATCTTTAATATTCGCGACAGCGTGACGTTACACTACGGTTTGGGCTTTGGCGAGATCCCGGAAAGTTTTCCATATTTTCTGAATTTTTAATTCAAAAATAAAAAACTTAATCACAAGTTTTAAATGCGCTTTAAAACGAGCGAATGCGCAGACAACCGAACAATATGTCGGTATACAGTACGGATCACTTCAGAGTTCGCGATACTGAAAATAATTTAGATGGATACATAACGACGAACCGGCAAAACGCACACTTTGAGTGGATAAAACAACTCAGGGGTGACTGGCTGGACTGATGCGATGCTAGCATTGTCCCTGACTTGACTTAGTTACAGAGGGTTGTATTTTCACATGCTAGGACGGTCGAGGTGTCCCACTCACGCGGGAACGACATATCTCTAACAGGCATAATGCGGCTCTAAATGGGAGCTAAAACGACTATATGGAAAATATTCGATTGAAATATTTCGCCTTGTGTTCAGTGTTCTCGGGAGTGCGTGGCTATCACTGGTTCGTTACCTCGAAGCCATATCCGCGTGGCAGGAACAAGCCAAGGCACTTGTAAAACAGATGCAGAAAGCTGTCAAACTTGGGCAATTTCATAAAACGACTAATGTGCGATCAAGAATATGAAGTAAAAATTTTGAATTAAAAACTATTTCCAGATTAATAGTATATATTTGAATTTTGTTATACAGTAAGACGAAAGATTCTCTGCAACTAGGTGGTTTGTAGATAAGGACTTGGTAATTCGCAAATCTATGATTGTATTTATTCCTGCACTCATGTCCCAATCTTTAGGTGTTTTTGCATCATGGTTAGCATATACCTTACAGAAAGTTATTTTTGTTTATGTAAAGCATCTTCAATATAGTATTAAATAGGTTTTAAATTATGTAAATTAATTTATTAGTCCCTGTGTCGAGGGTCATTACGATACCACTACCGCAGCTAGAACAAGCCGAAAAACATTTTTTGTTTGAAGAGTCCAAATCTGAATCATCAATTGTAGTGTGTATGATACAACAAGTATGCAAGCAATAGATCAAAAGCAAAGGCTGATCACAAGACCAAAAGACGTATGCATCAACTCTGCACAATGACAGGCTAAGCAAGAGAGTACGCGTCCCGCATTCAGTGTATGATTGACTATAAACATCTGTCAGTAAGTTCATGGTCAGGATTCCATAGTTAGCGCACGAACTACGGATCCTTCAATACACATTCAACACGTTAAAGCTGCTGAAAATCAGGCAGCACTTTGTGTAGAGCGGAGGGAGATGTGGGTCAGAGAAAATGAACAGTTATTCTCTGATCCATGCCGAATCTTAAGAGCCCTTCCAGTTACTGTCGAACAACATATCACTACCCCACCTATCACTATTACTACCATTAGGAAGTAGGTGGTTTAAAGTTTATGGAGTGAGATAAAATAGCTCTAAAAAAGTATCTAGAGGTACGGAGGTACCATGCTCTTAATTTTGTGCATGCTAAGACATCATCGCAAGAGTTTTCAAACTTCTTACTAATTCATAACGTAATATCGTTAACTTTTAAAATCTATTTTTCTGAATAACTTGAAAAGATAGAACATCAACCCACATACTGGCCTTATTGCATCAATTATTACTAATTTTTTATGCACATTACTTCTTCAGACGAACACAAAAAATAATACGTTGTATAATAAGCGAAATCTAAATCTGATTTAGCGAAAATTGCCTGGTTAGCAGAGCATAAACGCTGATACACCAGTGCCAATCGGCGAAAATTCACTGTGTTAATCATAGAACAAGTTAATACATTGATTCAAACAGCAGAATTTTCGTTGGTTCAGATTTAAAGGTTTTTGTTCCATTGTTTATTAATGAAGCATTTTTGGCCAAATTAAAATTGGAATTTTTCTCGAGGGATCGATGCAATATTAATGTAAAGAATATTTTAAAGACAATTTCTAAGTCGCTCGCGGATTTCGATCAGAGGCTTAATTTGTACACGAAAATTCACTTTAGGACATCTGAGTGCAGTGTACGGACATCAAAATTTCAATATCCAGCATTTCAAGAAAAATGGTTTCAATTCTATATACCTACCTATGCAAACCTATGTCTATACATTTTGATTTAACAAGCAACTTCTTAATACATTAAAAAGAAATATTTTTTCTCCTTAAATATACTTGACATCATACAAAAAGATGAATTCTTTTAAAGGCAAAATTTCCAGAAAAGAATTAAAGGAAAAGGCATTCAAAATCCATTTTTTTCGATTTTTACCTTCTTATTTCTAAACCTGAAAGTACTTCTTTCTACAGTTAATACGTGATTTATTATGAATGCCATAATTACTTACAATCAAATCGTGCTTCCTTTTCTTACTATTTGTTCCAGGTGCACAATTTTCAGTTTTCTCTTCTTCTATCCAGTTAGGAAAAAGGTAATCTACGTTTTCTTGTATTACGTCAGGATCTATCGGATTTAGGTGATCATTCAATTCACCTATCTCTTTAAGTTTAATACATGTCTTTACTGCCACAGACCGCTTAGCATTATCTATGGATGGCATCAAATCGCCCCAAATAATTCCCTTCAGAGGTGAAATTGTGGGTAATTGAAGCGATACCTGAAGCAAAATAACAAATTAACTTCTTGTCATACGTGCGTAAGAAATTCTACTTTGCACGTCTGTTTAGTATCCGCGAAATGCTAAATTTCCCACTAAATCATTATTGGAGTGTGGTAATAGTACGTCTCATAAATGTTCTAGATTATTTTTTTACGCAAAAAATATATTTCTTCACGCCAATCGACGCTTCCGCCACCTATAGGTATTAAAAAGAATAAGCAGAAACTCGGGGAATCTCGAGCCTCTGTTATTTTTATTGGCTACATAACCTATTGTATAACAGTAGATATTTTTCTGCTGGAATTGTGCAATGTGAAAAAAAGAGAACAATGAGTGATTATACAAAAAACGTGATTGTTCCTGATCCTTAATATGACAGTGAAGGTGAACTCACTCCTCCAGAACTTGTAAAAAGTGCCGAAGAAGCCACTGAAAACCTACTTCCTGAAAAATCAAAAATCAGGTACATGGCAACATATAACCGATTCATGGAATGGAGAACACAAAATAAAGTTAAATGCCTTTCCAAGAACGTTTTGCTCGCATATTTTAAGTTATTATCAGAAACCTTGAAAGCACCAAGTTTGTGGGCAACGTACTCAATGCTGAGGAGCACAATCAGTATCAACAATAATATTAATATATATAATTATGACAAATTGATTCCAGAGCAAAAAATCTCAAGTTCAATAAATTTCTAGCTATGAAGGTAAATAATTAAAATTCGTCTTTCTGACTCATTTCAACTGTTTTTGATTTAACATTAAAATCTGTTTTAAGAGGGCTGGGGACACC
This sequence comes from Druon quercuslanigerum, assembly GCA_010014905.2. Lineage (NCBI taxonomy): Eukaryota > Metazoa > Arthropoda > Insecta > Hymenoptera > Cynipidae > Druon > Druon quercuslanigerum. Next base: position 18,940 of record JAAAKG020032797.1, read on the forward strand.
CGCGGGAATTCTGAGTTGAGTGTGCGAGAGAGACAGAAATATGATAAGCACGCCCGAAAGGGTGGAGCTTCTGAGGGAAACAAAATTCAACAGCCAATCACAGTAGGAATATTTTCAGGAAAAACAAGGTGCATAGGAAAAAAACTGTGAAAAAAATTGCCCGCAATAAAGACGTCATCAGGGGACAGTCAGCCTGGGTAGGGCATTGTCTGGAAATCGGTATCCTTTCGGCGGGTGGCAGTTTGTCCAGCGAAAGGTTTTTGGCCTCGCGCGACCTACCCATTGTTTGAGAGTAGACAGAGCTCAGAAAAATTAAAATGTTGTGCAATATAAATAATTCAATTTTCATAGACTGCATTAGCCTCGTGACATTATTACGAGTAATTCAAAAAAATATTGTAAAAAATCGGTTAATATTTGCAACTCCAGTTGAGATTTAAAGATTTATTTTATTTTCAAGTATTTTTAAAGATTCTTGCAGATAATTTGTATGTACATTATTTGTATACGAATCCAGGCATATTACATATTAGTATTAGTCCATTCGAAACATTTCAT
>JAAAKG020032808.1:0-19497 GCA_010014905.2 Druon quercuslanigerum
TCTTTGAAAAAGGAACCTTCTCAGCTATAAGAGCTTCCCGAATCTTAAAATTTTTTATTATCTAACCGTTCGGTTGTATGTGATATTCTTTACGCCTAGAAACAAAAGGTAAATACTATATTACAGTTACAATTGATAGAAATTATAAAATGATTTATTTTAGAGAAAAAAAAAGTATTCAGAAATGAATGGGTAATATTATTAAAGGTTGTGATATTGACACAATATAAATATCTCTTTAGCTCATAGGTAGTAGAATGGAAAAGCAATGGAATTTGTTCAAGGCCCATACCAGGATTTCTAAAAAATGTTTTCTCAATTAACTTTTTTTTTTTTTAATTTGTATCTCAGATGATCTCAGTTCTGTCCCCTCGTCTGGCATTAAACGTTGTAGAGAATTGAGAGAATATGTTTTTTGAAAAAAAATCTAAATACGCAAATTCAAAAATGGCAGAGCTACAAAGCTTACATGTATACATTGCTAAATTGTGTGAGTTGCGGATCATGACTATTATTTTAACTAGAAAGTTTAATTTTTATTGCCGGTTTATACATTTGTTTTTGGTCGTATTGAAATCACCTAATGACATAAGAAAAGAAAAAGATAAATTGATGGTGACGCCGGTTTCTAAATATACCGCTCATAAATACAGTTGATAAATTATTACTTTAAAATGTAAGAGTTGCCTTATTTATTACCGTGTACAATTAAATTATATGATAAGCTGAATGCCTAATTATGATTATATTTTTCGATGAACCCAATCAGTGTCATACGATGCAATGTAGAGTTCATTCCAGTTGCACTAGTTTTAGTTTTATTTTAATGAACAAGCGGCATTCTTTAATGTTCTCCCAAATACCATTGTCTGTACATGCTTCATAATTCACGAGAAGAATGATATTTAATCAATGAGTTAAGAGTACTTTCAATAATTACAGTGCTAGACTCGGATGAATATAAACAAGTACACGTATGAAGGCAAATCCATAATTCCAATACATGTATCAGAGTCTTTGTAAGAAAAAAACTGGGCACAAATAATTCACGAAAATAATGAAATTCAAGAAATTCATGGAATTTATAGAATTTACGAAATTCATGGAATTCAAGGAAATCGCAAAATGAATAGAATTCATGGAATTCACGTAACTCATAGAAGTCAGTTAGTTCATGGAATTCACGGAATTCACTGACTGTTTGATATTTACAGAATTCCTTTAATTAAAGAGAATCACGTCGTTTACTGCAATCATGGAATTTACAAATTTCAATGCATTTACGGAATTCATATAATGCTGGAATACATGAAATTCATGATATTTGTTAAATTTATAGTAAAATTACGGATTTCACTAGATTTGCGGAGACCATAGAATTTGTGGAATTTCAAAAATTCACAGAATTCATGGAATTTAAGAAATTTTCGCTCTTGAAGAAATTCGCGCCTTTCGTAGAATTCATGAAATTCATGGAATTCGAAAAATTTGCTGAATACATGGAATTTAAAAAAATTACGGAATTCAATATATTTTTGAAATTCCTTGAATTCCTTGAATTCCGTGAATTGCTCATATTCTATAAATGTCTTGAATTCAGTGAATTTCGACAATTTCGGGGATTCCATGAATTTCGAGCATTTATTGAATTCGTTAAATTCTGCAGAATCCGCTAATACAATCAATTGCGCGAATTCCGCAATTTCATGATTTCCAAGAATTTCAATTATTCGTGGAATTGCGAAAATTTCATGATATTCCGTGGATTACCGGGATTCCGTGTATTCCTTGAATTTCTTAATTTTTTATATTCCGTTAATTCCGTGAAATCGGTTAATTTTTGCGAATTCATTGAATTCTGCAAATTCTTTGAATCCCGAATAATTCATGGATTTGGGTCAATCATGAATTCGAGAGAATTCATTGAATTGAAGGCATTTACGGAATTAAAGGCAATCACGGAATTTCTAGAATTCCAAGAATTCAAGGAATTCAATACATTTAATAAATTCAAAGAATTCAAGGAATTTAAAGAATTCCTTAAGTGAAAATTACCGGTTAAGCAGAAAGAAAACGAATTGTTAAACACTGGTCCCAGAAAGCGAAAAACGATAGAATAAGACTGACGAATACTGAAGAATAAATCACGCTTATTCGACTGTTCCAGAGCTTTTATACATACTGTGGTAACAAGAGTGTCTTTGGAGATCCAAGCGTAGCCGTATAATCCACCCTCATTGCAGTTATTTTTTATGACTAGCCTAGCAAAACGTTAGTTTCCTAATGCCATCTTATTTATCTCGCATAAATATATCGCCCCCTTTCCCCCCCCCCCCCCCGCCCCAAATACTAAATCTATTTTTATAAGCGCATAAACTTTTCTTTCGCATTTTTAAATACATGCAACTCGTATAAACAGATATATAATTACAGTATATTGCCGAGTGTTGTAATAATAAAATCAAATATTTATAATTTACGATCATTTTACAAAAATGTGATTGTTAATAGCAATTGCATTTAGCAATGAAATTATGCATCACATGAAAATGTCGTTGAAAAATATTAAATTTATATTCCTTGTGGTGTTTTATATCATGTTGTAACTAAAAGTTGATCATGTTTGTCTTTGCTTGCAGGCAAAAGCAATTTTTAAAAACTTTGTGATTAAACATACTTTTTTGAATTCTAAAAATTTTCTGATTGTTGCAATATTGTTGAAACTGTCATATTTTAGCTTTATATTATTTTTTTATGAAATTAATTGCGTGAAGGAATGTCGTTTATCATAAATGTTCTAAGATTCTTTAAGAATAAACAATTTTCGCCTGAGGGAGTCTCCTTTTTTCAGCTCGGTCCAATTTGGTAACAGCAACACTGTACATGCTTATTTTCGATCGTGTGAAAATTTTCGTTTTTGTATACCTATATTCTTTGACGCCTTATAAGTACACGCTGCAGTATTGCAGAAATGACGTTAATCAATATTGCTCAAACATTTTGCTCTTCGGTTGGTGTAAGCGCTGGAAGATTACCATCTTCTCTCAATTAGATCGGTTTCTCGTCAGGAAATGTGTATTTATGAATTTCAATTACCCAATGCTCATTTTTTTTAGAGATACGCCGAGGAGATTGGATTGCATATTCAAATAAGAAAGGAGCGGGGGGATAATTATGCCTAGGAGGAGGAGACTTGCACTTGATAGGAAGTGCAGGCTCCGCGGGAGGACATCTGGTAAGACATTAGTGTCTGTCGCAAAAAAGAGTATAGGAGTAGGTTATAGGTAAGTATAGGTTCGCCATTGGGTAAACAATTGAATTCTAAACTCCTCTCTGCAACAAGAAGCAGATAATTAACTTTCTCTTAAAGTATAAAATAGTATAAAATAGTATGGTGGCATTGACGGTGTACAATTCCTAGATGCAAATTTACATATAACTGACAGCAAGAAAAAAATATACTTAAATTATTTAGGAGATTGATATTATTGTCACAAAATCATCCGGTATCAAAGCATGTGAATTCAAATAAACATTTATTGGAAGTATGACTAAGAAGTTTAAGAGTACTTGAAATAATTCTAGAGTTAGTACATTAGGTACCAAATTTACAAAGTACTTGCTTAGCTGTCTTCTCGAGGAAATCATAATTTTGAAAACCAGGGTTGTCTCTAATCCGCCTGTTGGTAAACTTTTTTTTCAGTAGAAGTTTTTCAGTAAACATCCCTACTACGAGACTAATCTGCCTTCTTTTCATGTTGAACAATTTAAATTAGCATGCTAGTAAATGCAGCCAGTATCTCTGCTTTCACACTGCCTTCAACATCTTCCAATCCGGCAAATCAGATAAACCTAACCCAAATTCTAACAATAATCTTGAGAAGAATTAAATACTTCATATAAGCACACTCACAAATTTCTTCCAAACAAAATTCAATAGCTATTAATTCGGCACATCACACTGCACATCGACAGGCTTAAAAAAATAGCTTAGCTTCTTTACCATTGCATCAATGTGGAGTTGTTAGGTTTATTTTTGTTCAAATGTCAATCCTAAATACTTTGCTAATTTTAAAAATTATGCTTTTCTACCTTAAAGCTTAAGATTTCTATGGTCAAGAAGCTTTTTTTTTTCCCGTAAAGTGCATGAGTTTTGTCTCATCCAGGTTAACAAATAAATAATGGTCCCTGTACCATTTCTTAACCATGTGGCTATCTTGTATGTCTATTACAAGCATTTCCTGGTCATTTACATGGCCTTGAATTTGATATACCCAATTTGTTTTAAACACGAATCAGTTAATTAAGAACTAGCAATCTACTTGATAACAAGCATGGTTTTTAAGAAATATCTATTATTCGTGACCTAATTTAGGCTGATTTATTTAGATATTTCTTTACATTTATGTACCGCGTCCTCGGGATAATCATCATCGCTAAGCTACAAGGAACATCGATAATTGTAGAACTTTAGGACATTTAAATACAACCATTACTTCAATATTAGTTAATGCAAGGTTTGAATAGTTGCGCCATCATCCTCTATCTTTCATTGCTGTTAACCAAACATTCAGTAGAGCAAGATTCCTGTCGTAAATGTCGAGCTTTTGTCATAGCTTTGATCCCTCATGCAGGATCTGATGTTCAATCAAGCATTTCAAGTCTTACTTGATTCACTCAAAACTTTAATCTCGAAAGTCGAAAACTAATTTTAGTTGACAATAAAAGTCAAATTTGATCAAGAGAGATATTTTGGGTTCCAACCGTGCACAAAAACTACGAATTTTGCCGAAGTTTCGTGAACATTGCAGTTGAGTTATTCAGGGCTGACCAGAAACTAAGGAATCAGGTTATGTTATGTCCTATTTTAAAATGATGTTCAGCTAGTGCTGATTGCGTGAAATGTTATAGCCTGACTTTACTCTTATGTTCCTTTTTACGTTGACTCACCGCTCTGCCGGTTTCGCCAATATAGACTTTGCTACAAGAACAATAGATTTCGCATGCTCTCTTTTATTAGTAGGTTGTGGTGACTTGTTTTTTTAAGTTTATTTTCTTATTGCTTTAGCAATTTGTTTTTTTAGCAGTTTACTTATAGCTTTTTGATTACTAGCGTAAGTTACCTTTACGTTTTATGGAAACAGCTCTGTGAACGAACTAAAAAACTAAAAAACACCACTCTTTCTCCTTGGAATAATTCCCCTACCTCGGAACCGCTTTCGCATTACTTCAGGGGGTGCTGTTCTTTATGCGTGCGTCAGCTCTCCTATGTTGTTTCAGCTGGGGCTTCTTCTGCAGGTCTGGGCTTCTTATCCGACCTGACCAGCTACGTTGTTAGTTGGTGCGTCCGCGAGACTTGTTCAACAAGGCTGCCTCCCTATACGCCAAGCACCGCATTTTCACCGGCTGATGGTCTGCCCGGGGCTATTCTTTCTTTGCGGCGCAGAACTAGCACTGCAGTCTGCCTTCGCATGTTGCAGCCCTCTTTGCCGCCATACGCCATGTAGCCAAAGATTAGGCAGCGGTAGCAGCATACCCTTTTTCATCTTCTCATACACGCGACAGGACACCCACCCCACCTTTAGGTGTCCTGCGCGCATCAGTCTCTCCACCAACTCTTTTGTCAGCTCCACAGAAGCCCTCAGATTGCCTATAAAGGGTTTTTTCGTGAATCTGAGATTAGGCTCTCCCACCGGTCTGTTACCGAAGGGGCTCCTCGCAAACCGCCTCCTTAATGGCTGCTGAGAACTCAGCTCTGCCTTTTGTTGCAGGAAGCTACTTAGACTCTCGGCTGGTTTAATTAAAATCGCCTTGGGTTGAGATCTCCGCTGAATTTTCTTCGGATTCCTGATGTTGCTAAAAGCAGGTTTCTCTTCTTTCTCCTTCTTGCTAGGAGTCAAGCTCGGGGGCGTTGAAACGTTTCCGCTCGTCGGCTTCTTACTCGCCTGCTTGGAGTTTCTCGACTCAAAGGGACTGAGAGTGGACTATCTCACTCTTTTTCCATGCTGGTGAGCAAGAATATCCACGACTTCTTCTGGCTGAGTCCCGCTGTGGCTTCTGCCCAGTCTTGCGCTGCTCTCCTATCGAGCTCTCTCCCCACTCTTCGCCAGGCGACCAACGCTTTTCGGAACGTTGTCAAAGTAGTCTACGTTGACCTAAGTCAGTTAAGACATTTCCTGCGTTATATTTTGCACCTTTTCTCTTCCATCCCTTATTTTCAGGAACATACGGACCTTCGAATCGGATAAATCCTTTATTTCTCGTAACACTTCCGTTAGCTCCTTCATGAGATCCAGTGTCTTATTAAACTGCTTATGAATCCTTCTGATGTCCTCTCTTGGTTTAGAGTACTCTGGCTCCTCAGCTACGTCCATTGGACCTCCTAGTTTCTTCCATACAATTCCATTCAGTTTTTCTTTAACATTAGCTATTATGTTCCCACGAGTAGCTAGGGTAGTAAAGGGCCACCCCTCACCCAGAGCCCTGCATGCGCGGGTAAGTTCTGCCTACTCTACAAGGTGACCTGGTATCCAAGAGACACTGTTCGAGACACCACTCCCTGGTGCTAATCAGTCCTCGGCACGATTGTTCACATCTTAATATGGTTCTTAATATGGTTCGAGCGATATCCGAAGAACGTCGTGTGCATTATTATTAAGCTAGTGTAGTATGGACGGAAGGAAAGACGAGCGGAAAACGAGGAAAACTAGCGTCAGATCGAGCGCACAGATTGAACGAACGAACGTGAAAATATCGAGAGATACGTGCGAATGTTACTATAATGTTGATTAAACCTAAAAGTCGCGAATTTATTTCTATGTACTTATGTAAACTTTTAAACTCATTAAATCTTCATTTTATTCAAATTGAAAATCCAGTGTTCTTTTTAGCTGCCCGTTTCCTTAGCTAGATAAAATCAGACCCGCACGGTTACACGCTTTAATGATCGAATAAAATTATGTCTTTTACATAGTACATGCCGCCAGATGACAAAGATGTCGATAACGTAACGGAACCAAAATTCCGGTTTAAGCTTGGATTGGTTGAAGATTTTAGATTCTAGATGTTCCATAAAGATTTTAGCTATTACAGACGAGACTGGGGATCCCATTGCTGCTCCTAAGGTTTTTTCGTAGAATCGATTAATAAAAGAGAATGAAGTATTATTGCAACAGTGCTCTATCAAAAGTATGAGCTCGGAAGGGAAGTTTGCACTTTCCTAAAGAGAGATACTGTGCCGAAAATTCCTACATTTATCCCTTATTGATTAAGGAATAAGAAAATACACAAAAAAAAAACAAGTCACAACAACGTACTAAAGACAGAGAGAGAAAACCGACGACCACCCTACTTTGCATCCAAGGTATCACAGAAAAAATAGGAAGAGTTCTCCACAACACAACATTCAAACCATATTCAAACCACCTGCGAAAACAGGAGAACTACTTATATAACCCAAAGACGAAAACGCTTTCCTCAGTGATTCGGTAGTATATAACTTTCCTTTTTCTTATGGTAAAGTCTATATTGGAGGAACCGGAAGAGCGGTGGGCCAGCGTAAAAAGAAACATATGAGTAAAGTCAGGCTGAAATATTTTACGCAATCAGCAGTTGCTGAACATCAGATCGAAACGAGACATTACATTTTATTTTAAAAATCAACGGTCATCGCAAAAACTAAAAATATTTTTCCAAGAAAACATACAGAAGCAATTAAAACCTTAAAACACCCTAATAACATCAGGTTTGATCAGACCCTACGGTGGGGTGCTCTGGCCAATCACAGACATCGCAGAGAGTATACATAAAAACAATATAATCTGATGCCTAAGTTTCAGGTCAGCCCTGAAGAAATAGACTGCAATGTTCAAGAAATTTCGGCAAAATTCGTCGTTTTTGTAGACGAACGGAACCCGAAATATCCCTTTTGATGAAAATGAATCATCGTAAAGGCATTAAATCTATAATAGCTTTATTATTTGTTGCCTGTTTCCTACAGCGAACTGTTTGTAGAGCTAAATTCTTGTCATAAGTTAGCAATAAGCTTACAATTTAATATTGCGTATGCAGTTGAGCAAATTATGTAGAATTTTAGTTTATACTGAAAATAAAAATTCTGTGGTTCAGATCGTGAGCATAGCAGGACCGTTGTCCTTATTGATTAGTAAAAATCAATATTGTGCTGTCAGCTCTCTGATTATGCACTCTGTCCTTCTGTCTATATGTTCTGGAAAGGTACACAGATTGCATCGCAGATTCTCTAATTTGCCTGTAGATTACAAAAATGTTCTTAAAACTATAGTTAAATTCAATGATTATATTTATCAACAGAATATAATTAACGCTGTAACTGAAGAATATTCTGATGCATTTTTAGATTATGTAATATATTCTTGAGTCACTAACTCATAGATATTTTCAGGGACAAATTTTAGTTCTAATATTCCTTCAAACTGGTATAACAATTATATAATTTCTTAGTTTCTGGCAAATCCTGTTCAAAAATAAAAAATTTAAATAGTGTATACCATGAAGTACACTTTTCATAGGTTTTTTCATGCCCTTTTTAAAAGTTATAACTATTATTTTTTAAATAATCAAATTTTTGACCTCTGAAACAAAAATAAAGTTTGTTTCACTATAGAAAACTTTTTTGTATCAGGGGAGCAGACGGAAGCTTAATAGTAAGATGGCCTTCTTTCCTTTAAGAACATGATCTAAAGAAGCGAATTTTAATTTTTGATTGATAAAAGTACTCTGTTTGAAGATGCACGATAATTAACTCTTGGTTGGCACACTTTCTGATGCTTAACATAGCTGGCACACTGGAGTATTTTTGACCCCAAGCGAAAAAGGGTTCCTACAAAGAGCCAATTTATGATTTTGATTATCAGAATTTTTTAAACGCGCTTGGATAGTAACTTAAAAGAATTCTATGCATTATTTGGTTTAAAATTTATTTTAAATATTCCATCAAAGGGTTAATCTGCAATACTTTAAAATACGTTATAAATACGAAACGTCCTTTTAGGGTGCTTTAACCCATTTGAATTGAAATTGGAATTATTTTTAATTAAGAATTCGAAGGAGATATTTTTTTCAATATTATCTCCTGTTTTTAAAGTAAGATTTTGACTGGCCACCCAGATCATCCGAATTGACTTAACCAGAATTTTATTTGCAAAGCTATATGAAGTATAATGTATACGCCAACAAGCAGAGGATTCTATCTCAATGGAAAACCAACATACGACGTAAAATCACCGAAATTTGGAGTACATCTTCTTGAACTAAAATAAATGATTATTTAAATAAACAAGGAAGCGATTTTTTTAAAGATTTTTTTCTTAAAACAGATGCTTCCACTTTAAATGGCCAACCCTGCATACACATGTCCTCGATTTTCTTACTTTGGCAATAATCTACAAAGGAGGAGAAAGTGAAATTTCATGCTTTCGTGGATAACGTTTTTTATATCAATAAAATTACACCTAATGACGCTTGCTCTCATGCACGGATGTTTAACAGAAGTATCTTTAAAAAAAAAATTATTTTCTTGAGGTCAAATATATCAGTTCTAGCGAATTGAACAGTCAACATTTGTACTTAAGGCTGGGTCATGAAATATAAATATCTCAGAGCGACAAGAGAAACACTTATTATCAGTGAGATAGCGACTACAGACTATACTACATATGCTGAGAGCACATCATAATATTCTTCAGTAATAGCAAATATGAAAATTTCTTATACTCTAGTCAAATCTTTAGCGGTTATCATCAACTCTGTTGGTAAATATAATGCTTAAATATATCTATAGTTTTTAAAGCATTCATGTGAGCTAAAGACAGATTAGAATTAATGCGATTCTGTCGGCATTCTTGCCCAATTGATATTTTCTTGTAATGCCTATTTAAGTTTATCAGAGGTGAAAAAGAATTGAGTAAAGGTTTATTTTGGAGAAATCCTGAATATTTGGGTCATAGAAAATGGAATTTGAAAAGTTTCCCGATTTAAACAGTACTGAAACGGATTTCAAAACCAGATTGTACTTTGTGTTGAAGTGCGAGTGGAAATTTCCATATAGTGGCGTGGCGTCGCTTCGCTTCTCTGCGGCCCAGGAGATCATGACCTTTAGCCAAAATTTATAAAGTCCACGTACTTAGTCAAAAATTCTCATTTGGTGTCTTGAGGATTGCTGATTACGATTTTAAATACACGATAAACCACCAAATAACAACTTTCAACCAAATTCGTTGAAATTTTTCCAATTTTCGATGCCATATTGGGTCAGCCATTTTGAATTAATGACTTGACTTAGTTGCATAATCGCTACACCCGAAAATACTCGAAAAACCCTCTTTATCTGAACTTATGCACTTTTTGAATTTTCGCCTGAATTTAAAATCGTCTGGACTCAGCTTTTGTTTCGTATCTCATGTAGTTTCGCGGGAAATTTAAACTTTCAATTCATCAATAGAATTTCGACTTTTAAAAGAAAGAGTGTCAGTTTTATCGGAAAAATATTTTAAAAGAATTTGTAGCTTTTTTTAAAAGAGATAATTGATTTTGGAAAATTTTTTTATTCTTGTATACTTTGGTCGACGAATGAAATTTTTTTTATTTTAAAGAGCATTATTAAAACTAAAACAAAAACTATACTTACTATGAAAAAACTACTGCATGTACACTCGAAGACCTTTATAAGATAAATAATTAAAGATGAAATTATTGACCACAAAGTGAAAATTAAAACAATTTTATAATTCTTAGGCTCAGATTGTTGATTCAGATGGATTGAAAGGTCAAACGTATAAAATGAAGGAACCTTAAAATTAAACCCTGTTGAATAAATTTTTGACTAATAGTTTACAAAATATGAATTTATTTATTAAAAGTAGCATATTTTCGGAGCAGTGTTCGATTTAATTACTATGTTTGTTAATACAAAGTATAAAACCAATAAACTATTACCAGCATTAACTTTAGAATTATTTCAAGAAATCCTAAACTTATTATTTTCAAATCCTTTTACTCTTAACTTATTAAGCATTAACATCTATTAGTGTTTGGAAGAATATTGAAGAAACCCAATTTTACATTACGCTACAACTAAAACCAGTGCAATTGTAATGAAATCCACATTGCAACAAATTGAAAACCATCTTTATAATTCAAGATATACAGTATTTTCCTAAAGGAATTACAAACCGTCAATACCACCATATCATTGCATGCTTTAAGAAAAAAGTAATTCTCTTTTTTCTTGTTGCAGAGTGGAGTTCTGAGTTCGACTGCTTACCTAATGGCGAACCTATCCCTCAGGTTCCTGGTCCTGGACCTTCCAATTCTCCTGAAGTACACCATTCTCCTGTAAGGTCTCCCCCTGTTGATACTTCCTTTCGTGCCAGGTCCAGATCTCGTCCTGCCAGGCGTAAAACAGCGATTTTTTTCCTACTGGAATATACACTTCAATCTATTCGGCTTATTCCCAATGCAAATTCGCATCGGGTATTTGACATACATAGGTACACTTTCCCGGTCGATAAACCAATCCACTTGAAAGGAGAATTTAATGTCCATTTGCCTATGCCAACCGCAGAGCAAGATGTTTTAACAACATCAAATGGCGATGTGCTTGCAATAGTGGGGAGTGATCGTAGAAGGCTTCGAGGAATATATATAGGAACGCAGACTTCGAAACGAGCGAAAATAAATATGTACAGCGGTGTTGTTACGGAATTGAACCGAGCTGAAATAAAGGAAGCTCCCTTAGGCAAAACTCATACAATCCTAAATAGTTTTGATATACTTATTGTGAAGGATACTCCTCCACACAATTAACTTAATTGAAAATAATTAAAAACTTGAATATGGTATTTTTGCTACCCAAAATAGGTCAAAACTTTAAATGTAACTGGTAGCGACATCAATTTGAAACAATAAAGAAATTTCTCGAATCTAAAAAACGTCTGTTTATTCGATTCTCTGCTGGTACTAAAAAATTTTTTTATCATAAAGAACATATAACTTGGAGACTCGGACAAACTTTTTTAATATCTACCTTCTTTTGCAAAGAAAGACGAATATTATTCATTTTTGGTTGTAAAATTACACAAAACACTCCAAGAAGTAAAAATATTTTCCGATAATATAAATACAACACGTTTTGACGTCATTTTTGTGTAATGCATAATATCTAAAAGAAAATATTTCTTTTGCGTACGTATACTATGCAACAATGATAAAATCACACTTTATGAAATTTTATTTGAAAAAAATTTAATCACATAATTATTTGAGCTCCTGTAGGTAAAATGGTATTGATAGAACAAATAAGGGTGGTTCAAAAAATTATTAAAAATCATTTTTTAATTTAGAGGCCAACTCGCTGCTTTAAAAGATTGCATTTTTGGAAAAGGAAAATACAAAATATTTTTGTTGTAAAATTGAAATATTAACACGTAAACTTTAAAACCTCATTTAATTAACGTGGGGAAATGTAGGATTTTTAAAAAATTGAACTCATACTTCAGTCTTTCATCGAAACGTGCCAAGTCTTTTCAGGATTCAATATGATTAACTATTAAATAAAACCAAACTGATAACTTTTATTTGTACCACCCCTCTCATTAGATTTCAATGTGTTGTTAATTTTCCAGCCATTTATGATGTCCCTTTAATTACAAAAAATTACTAGTGGACAATTAGAATATTTCCACGACTATTTATGAAATCTTGTATTGTTAAATGAATTGATGAATAAATTTATTTTCAGAAAATTTTTGAAATAACTATACTTTCTGAACTAATAGTATTAGTTTGTAATTTTTTAGCATGCTAGACATTAGGTAATAATTTACACAATTAGTTATAGTTTATTTCGAAAACTTTTAGTATCTGATACAGAGATTTACAGTTTTTTCTTGCTGCTCTTTTTTTTGAATAATTACAAAATATTACGACATTTCTTCTAATGTAACAAATTTCTGTTTGTGTAAGCAAAGTTTACTTGCTTAATCAGGTTTTTCAAATAATTTTACAAATGTAATTTTTATTAGCAATTATTTATACAATCGTATTTTTTGAATTAAACATGATTTGGAATAGTTTTGAGTTCTAAATTCTGTCAATAACTTATGGTAATTGTTTGAAAAAATTTTATTCATAAATCTACTTAAAGCTTTTAGTTGAAATTGCCACTCTAAAAATCATGTGATATTATGTTTAGCTTATAAAATATGATTTTTTAAATATTTTTGAGAGAAAATAATTGCTTTAAAAAAGTTGGCATTGTTAAAAAATTAAAAAGTATTTAACATATTTTTTCTATATACTATGCAGTCACAAAGATAATTGATTACGTTTAATTTTATATGATTATTTAAAAAGCTTCCGAACGGAAACTGCTCGTGCAAATTAAAATTCTTTTAACAAATACAAATTTGGTAAAAAATCGAAGAAATGGGTAAAAATGATGTAATTATTCAATGAGAAGTAGCATAGGATACTAATTTGAGAAAGAAGTTGACTCTGGCTCATTTTTAGATATTTTCAAAATAAACAACAGTTTAAAAAATCGTTGGAACAAATTGAATTTATTGTTACAATTACAAATTGTCTAAAAGTTCATGGTCGCATTTAAATTTTCTGAGTAATAATTTGTGGTAACTAAGATGGCAGTAATGGCTGAAAATTAACAATAATACGTAAAAGTGTAAATTTTTTTATTTTTTGGCCTCCTTTGGGGTGCTGTTAGAAAGGGTAAATGTAGGTTAAAAACAAAAGTTATTAGTGTGTTATTTATTTTGTAGAGACTCTTCGATCCCTAAAAAGCTTGTCACGGTTCGATCAAACACTGAAGTGTGATTTGAATTTTTCAAAAATCCAAAATTTCTCCATGTAAATTAAATGGGATTTTCAAAAGTTGATTTTAAGTATTAAAAAATAAATTGTTAAAATAAGGTTTTAGAATATAATAATAATAATAAAAACTTAGCCAGAAAGCAACAGAAGTTGAAGTGTGATTCTATATAGAGAAAGAAACTGCGTACGAGAATAATACAGATCGAAAGAAGAATAGATGGTACGCAAAGATCAAAGAGAAAAGAGAATGTGACTGTTAGAAACCTGAAAGTGAAGAGTTAAACATGATTCTTAAAGATTAAAAATCTATTGTAAATTATAGAAGCACAGGTGAGGCTGAAAGGGGAAAAGAGAGTATAAGGAGTGAAGGATGGTATGAAAGACATTTATCTGTTGAAACTTGGGTGTAAGGAGGATATGTTAGAAATAATGGGCAAAAAGAAGTTGATAAAAGGGAGGACGACTGGAATAGCATAAGATCTGACCTGGCAGGAAATGAGAAGAAAATGACTTATTGAGTGAAAGCGGGTAATATCAAAATAATTAAGACAATAAATTGAAAATGACAAGATAGAGAGTAAGAAAGAAGAGGTAGTAGAAGCGTTGCTAAAAAACTTAAAGTATTTATTAGTAAGGTAGGAAAAAGGTGAGACCGAAAGTACAAGAAGGCTGTGGTAAGAGAGGTTGCTGGTGTATCTTTAATTTTCTAGCTGATACTTCTTTCTTAGCTACTTCTTACCCAACTACTACTTCCTTTTTTATTTTTTCTATCTCCTCATTTTCTAGTTTTTTCTCTTAATTATTTTAAATTTGCCATGCCCCACCTGAGCATGTCCAATTTTATTGTCCGGCTTTGTTCCTGCGCAACTCTACCGCACTTCTCTTCTTCTGCAAAATGTAGTCTATCACAGATGCGTTCCTCTGGCACCACCAAAACAGAATTTGAATACTTTGTTCATGACATGATTTTGGGCTTTTTTTGGCTCTTTTATTTTTCTCAAAAACCGACTTTTGGGTGAAGGTGCTGTCCCTCAGAACCTCCAATACAGAAAATTGAACAAATTAAAAAAAACCTTGTTCGTTGGGCGCTCTAAATTCTTTAATTTTGGTTGGAAATATCTGCTTAACGAATTCAACCTTTATTTTAGGAACTTTAAAAAGTGTATCAAAGGCTGACTTGATTGGACAAATCCTTCAAAAGTTAGTGTTAGCTACAAGATTCAGGTAACCATACATTCATAGATACATACCAAATTTTATGATTTTTGGACTCTGTAGAAGCTCAAACGTAATGATCCGCTAAAAACCAGAAATCCGAAAATTGGACGATTACATTACACTCTTATGAATAAAATTGTAAAAAAAACCCTTGACGCTTTAACCAAAACCCTGCTCAGCTTTCTTTAACTAAAAAATCTATAAAGATTTAAATTATAAATCATTACCGCAAAGATTTTCCTAAAAATCTTTTTCATATTCTCTCTCTACAGTAACATTAAAAAACACTTGAGAACTGTCCTTATCACACTTAAAGAACCGAGTTTTACCCTCCATCAACTAAAACGCCCAAAAAAATCTTTAATTGAAAATAACTACCTCAAACAACTTTTAAGCATTCTTATTAATTACTGTATCACCACATGAATATTCCAACGGCACCTATGAAATACTCACCTTATGAAAACCCCACCTTCCATCAATTAAAATGGAAGAAAATAATTCAAATTAAAAATAATTGTCACGTAAAATTTTTCAAGTGTCCAGGTAATATAAATATTCTCACAGTAATATTACAAGACCCCTAGGAACTACTTTTATTATATTTAACGAACCAAGTATCACCCTCCAACAATTAAAATGGTAAAAAATATGACAAATGAAAAATAAACAACACACACAGCTTTCCTAGCCTCTGGTAGTTATATTAACCCTCACAGTAATATTCCACAACTACCCGGAACTACTCCTATTAAATTTAATAAATCCAGTCTTAGCTGTCTTCAACTGAAACCACAAAAAAATAAAAATACAAATATCCCCCTTAGTAAGGGGTAGCTCTTAGAATTATTCGTTGTGTTTGGTATATTATTTCTAGTACTTATTTAATATCTTTTTATTTGGGATTTTTAAAAAGTCATTTCGTTCTAAAATATTTCTGACGTATACTAACTTTTAAAAATTGTGACTATTAAGAAAAATAAAATTAGGCAATTATTTCACACATCGCACAATAATGACGTGAAAAAGTGTTGTATTTATATTATCGGAATTTTTTTTTATTTCTTTGAGTGTCTTGTGTAATGTACTAACAAAAAGATGATAATCTTAGCATTTCTTGCAGGTAAGGGAAATTTGGGAAAACTTTACCAAAATTAAAAAATAATATTTCATTTATGATTAAAAAGTTTTTTTTTAGTAGCTGTAGCGAATTGAATAAACAGACGTTCTTTGATTTCGAGAAAGGACCCGCACCAAATGTATGGGAAGATAGCTTTTGGTGCATTAGGCTGAAATTGGGTAAAAATTTAGAATAATAGCCTAATCATAAGCATAATGAACGATACTGAAAGAAGATTAAGAAACTTGGACAGATTTTGCGCTACATGGCGCTAAGCGCTCAATTTTGTGAAGACAATGAATTCTTATATATGCTGCTAGGGAGAGACGATGGCTCAAATACTAGTTTGATAATGATGTATGTTGTGCGCATTCCAATACTACCGAACGCTAAGCGCTCAAGAATTGAATTTAATAAAATATCACTTCTATAACGTTGATAACAGTGCCCCGGTAAGATCAATATCAAATGATGTTAATATTACAATCTTATTTTTTTGATTACCTCAAGTTTTGAAATTTTTGAAAAAAATATTTTATAATCTTAAATTTATCATAAGATTGAATATTGCATGGAATCGCTCTCTTGCGTCACATAATTGTTTAGACTTGTAAGTATTCCCTCCATATCAGGCTTATTTTTTATAGAAGATGTCGTAAATACTCAAATTAAAAGTTTCACCACAAAACACCATGAAACATTATCGAAATTGTTTTCTTTTTTAAGCACTCCAGAACAAAGCTTTAACAAATGTTTTTACTTTAGTGTCTGGAGCTGCAATCGTTAATGTGCACATGATTTATAGGTAACCATATTTTGAACTTCTGCGGACTTTCTACTAATAGTAGTAAACAATTTAAAAATGGAAAATCTATATGCAATCAAAAACGGGCTTTAAAAATTATTTGTTTAAATCCGATACAAAAAAATGAAAAGTGAAAGCAGATAGGGCTTAGTATTAACAAGTTTACACTCCTTGTACTCTTTCTCAATTTTTTCCTACCTTTTTTTGAAGAGGCAAACAAAAATTTAACTTTGTTTTAAACATACAAACTTTCTATTTTTGCAACCTGTCATCACATGCGAAGGTTTTGCTATACAGAGTGTCCCGCGAGTACTGTAGTTAATTTTGTGGGGGGTTTGTGCACAAAAAAATAAGCAAAAAAGTCCCAAACATTTTTTCGATCCGATGCTTATTCTGGTCACAAAAGAGGGTACAAGTTGTATGTACGTGTGAGCATCGGATCGAAAAAATGTTTGAGACTTTTTGCTTATTTTTTTGTACACAACTCCTCCACAAAATTAACTACAGTACTCGCGGGACACCCTGTATAGAAGGCGTATTATATATGGGTGCCCCCTATAGAGAACTTTTGAAGGCAGATTTATAATTTAAATATAATATCAATAATTACACTTATTTTAAATCAGAAGAATTCATTATGATACGAATTATTTACTCACATATTTTATGTTTAACATTTAATTTTTATTTATTCGTACACATTTTGGTTATAACCTCTAATGTCATTTATTTTTGGTAAGATTTCACGTTGCATCTCCAAACGTCACTTTTTTAAAAGAATGTTATTGCATTAACGGAATAATGTTACATGCTCAGAAAAGTCTAGCGCACGCGTTTTAGAGCGACAGATCTCCGCAAGTTTGGGGTAATCAGTGCCCCGAATATGGAGCACATGCAAGAACAAACCGAAATACAGTGACTCTCTTACTGTTAGCGTGACAGTTTCATCTAACGGCTCTCTGTGTAGAGACCGGTTTTCTGAAACTTTTTACAACTATGTGACCTCAGACTGGTAAAAACTGACCTAATTATTTGTTTGTAGGTATTTTTATCACTTATCAGCCGTATGTGGACTTTGTCATTATACAGTGTTGAAATAAATGAGTGTCATTTAAAGTTCACAAAGTTTATTAAAAATAAAAATCGATAGATAGTTATAATGTTTTCAATAATAGCTTACATTTACCTTTTGACTCTTCAAAGGGCATGAGAGCTACAATGTCCTAAACAGCTACCAAATGCACCATTTAGTTATTTTTTTACAAAAGTATAAGACTTTCGCACTTCTCACTTTAAGACGACCGAAAGTCTTCTTTCACAATTTGGCATAATCCGCGAATTGGTCAAAGCGATTTATAAGGACAGTTGATTACGGCATTTATGGGGTTAATGAATGCTGGGTACAATGAGAAAGTTACTTTTTTGTGCAAAAATGGAATAGTCACGTACTTCTGAAAAAATAGGACTACCACATGAAGTGATATTGACACAGCGAGAAGCGCAACTCCAATTACCAATACATTCGATCGACTGAGTCCAATGGCGATCGCCTTGTCTCGTCTCTTCACCTTTTAGGAGTATAGAATCTATGTATTAACTTATTCTGATGCTGCATATCTATGCACTGTTTCCTGAGAGAAGACACTACAGAACGACTGATCTTGATTTTCTTCGCGCAGCCCATTTTGCAGTTTTTCAAGGATACGGGATTTTTTGAGATGTTCCAGCAAATCTGAAGTGAAGCTCTTCGACTTCACGAAAAAAATTTCCAAGATTGATTTACAAAACTGGCGGACAGTGGGTCTCAGCTTGAGTAAACTTACTCCAGTAGGGAGCTTTTGTCCTTAGGCAGGTCAAAGTAAGGAAATTGAAAACAAAATTTATATTGAAATAAGCGATTTGAAAATATCATACTCAGCATCTACGAATTTTTCAGATTTCAATGATATATTACTTTTTTTAAAAAATTGAAAATGTGAAGAAATTTAATTGCAGAAAGTTTAGCTCAATATTCAATTTGATATAACTTACTTTCTCAATTTTCAAACATCATGGACAAATTACATATAATTGGATTTGGAATAAATCGCAATTTCTGAATATATTATTCTGTAACTGGAGACCTACGCGCGGCGAGATGCTTTTCTTTAATGGCTAAGATTTCTCAAAAATCATTCAAAATATTTAAAAATTAACCCGATAAAGTAATAAATATTGAATTGAGCGAAATACAGCTGTGTCTGACTATATATACGCCTTTTCACTTAATCGCTACATTATTCATTGCCAGGCAACTGATGTGTTACATTTGGTATTTTATCATAATATTAGTTTAAACATATACATGTAATTATACTCCACATTTATTTATTTCAATTTACCGTTGGAATTGTGATTCATAAAAATTTAAGGATTACACAGCACCACAAAAAAAAAGTGGTCTGTCCCAGAAGCGAGACCAATGTACTCTTATGTTTTCGGGGTCGCT